>CAEGAE010019505.1:0-37185 GCA_903067095.1 Girardinus metallicus | reverse complement strand
TATATATATATATATTTTTTTTTTTTTTTTTTTTATGTAACAATATGCTTTAGCTAGTTTTGTATCTAAATTTGTGTTTAATTTGATAACTTTTAGACCCTCCCATTAAGTAGTCAGAGATGTTTTGTTTGTCAAATGTCAGTGTGGACTACAAGATGCTTCTTTAAGTGATTTGTTGACTTAAATGTCACAAACTTTTAAGTTCCAAAGCAAAAATACTCTGAAAAAAGGCTGGGTGTGGCAACCAGTAGTTTGTTTGTCTATGTTTTTCAAAGAATCTATTTTCTGGAAATGTGTTCCAGAAACAGACTCCCTGTTGCTACCCGTGGTCTACGAGTATTTTTGTTTTGGAACTTTAAAGGCCGGGAGAGGCGTTATGACAGAACCCCTTAAAATAATCATTCACCCTTATTTGTCCCCCAAATGGAAGTTCTTCTATACAACGGATTTGTTTCCCACTCATGCAGAAAATGAGGAGGTTAAAGAAACAACACTACGGGAGCTTAAGATGCTCCGCACCCTCAAGCAGGAGAACATTGTTGAGCTCAAAGAGGCCTTCCGCAGAAGAGGGAAGCTCTATCTTGTCTTTGAGTATGTGGAGAAGGTAAGTTTCTACAAACAAGACGTGGTCTTTAAACACATAAGCCCACCTGATCTGACCTGACGTGGCGTTTTGGATTTCTTTGCTCTCTTTTAGAATATGCTTGAGCTGCTTGAGGAGTTGCCCACCGGTGTCCCGACCGACAAAGTGCGCAGCTACATCTTCCAGTTAATCAAAGCTATTCACTGGTGCCATAAGCACGACATTGTTCACAGAGGTAATGCCCAGATTCACCTATTGTTTTGGACTTTTTTTTATCAAAGCACAGAGGGTGCCCCTTGGTGATGAGGCAGCAAAAAGGCCCTCCAGTCTGAGAGAAACTCATGAAGCCACCAGAGAGCAGATCACAATCTGGTATACTGTAGAACTGAGCTGTAAATTTTATGTTGAATGAAGTCTAGTTTGAAAAGGTTAGCTGACGGATTCCGACGCCGTTCTATATTGTTCACAAATGAAGCTTTTGGGTGAATGGCTGGCAGCAGATCAGGACACCAGATGGCCCATGTGAGCCTTTGGCACCGTAGCAACAGAGCAGGGATCCAAAGGCCTGTCGTTTACCCGGCTGCAATCTGTCCATTTTTACTTGTAGAGGGTTTTGATTTTTTTTGTTGTTGTTGCTTTTTCTTCCCCCTATAAAGACGAACAGCGCTGTTTTTCTTTTGAATGAGATGAATCCGTTGATGCAAGCACTGATGCAGAGCCAGTCCAGGTCGTCTCACTGCCCGGCCTGTTTTCTTCCTCTGCAGACATAAAGCCAGAAAACCTCCTCATCAGCTCCGATGACGTCCTCAAGCTGTGCGACTTTGGTGAGACGCCTCTTGTTAAATCCTCACGTTCGGTGCAGATGCGGGAAAAGTTGCCAAACAGTCAGTGGTGGAGAAAGTACTCAAAAAATGTACTCAAGTAAAAGCAGAAATACACAGACAAAAATGTACTCTAGTAAAAGTACCACATTAACATAGACAGACATCTTCTCCCGCTCAGAGGAAACCACTGCGCATGTCTTGGAGCTCCGCGTGCGAGTGAACGGGGAGGCGATGGGTAACAACAGACACACGTAATTAGTAAGTCACGTGATGGGTAACAACAGACACACGTAATTAGTAAGTCACGTGATTGCTTGGATTTTTACAGCGCCACGTTGAGACCCCGAACTTCACATTTTAACGGGAAAAAAAGCGCAATGTGACTTGGACGTATCGAGTAACGCGACGGTTTTGTAGAAATGTAGTGAAGTAAAAAGTACAGATACTTACTGTAAAATGTAGTGGAGTAAAAGTCGAAAGTATCCATTATTAAATCTACTTAAGTAAAGTACAGGTACACGAAAATTGCACGCAAGTACTTCCCACCACTGCAAACAGTCAGGAGTGTTTCCAACAGCGGCCATATTTGGCTGACATATCAGTACGTGAGGGGTTCAGGCAAGCTTCGTCTGGTTATCTAAAGCTCCGCATGTGGCCCTCTCACACTGCTCCGCTTGCTGTCTTCGCTCATCTCAATTCACGAAACGTGTTGGGGAAACAAGAACCTAATCAGGCTTTGATTCAGTCTCGTGGCACCACAACAAGCAGAGGGGAGGGACGTAAAACATGGCAAAGCTGACGGGACGCAGGCAATCTGGAGTGAGAGACTGACGGCCTGCTGTTTGCTCTGTGTCAGCCAAAAGGCATTGAGAGAACAGACACAGGGCAAACAGTCTCCGCTGCGAAGGTTCATGTTTGGGCGCTTGTTCTCCTGCGGTGTCATTCTCGCCGCGCTTTGTTTTGAAGAGACCAGCAAGCTTCCAAAACACTGTTGCCAATTCTCCAGTCAAGAAAGTGGCTTTTCATTGTTGTAAAAGTTGCTAGGAACAACTAAATGACGTAATAATTAAACCTGCGTGGTTGACTGCTGTGGGTAATTTTATTGGATGCACAAAAAGTGGCATATTTGACCCCGTGTAATACACATGTATTTTTAATGCCACGATTCCTACCAGTGACCCTTGACCCAGGCTTTGAACCAGCAAAAGTGTGAGTTACTTCGTTTTTTGGGTTTTTTTTTTTTTTTTTGCTCTGTTTTGTTTTCTTGTCTGTTTAGTTTTTTTTAATCTTCTATTTTTATCCATCATTTAAAACATGGTAAGACACGCATATATTTTTTTTCCTCGCTGTCTGAAGTTAAATCAGACCAAACTTCTGTTGTTTCCACTAAAATTATTTGTATTTGATAAATGCCACAATAATTATTTTGTTCTTAATTTTTTTCTGTACATGCAGAAGCTCCTTTGAGCGTTTGACGGTCAATGTCTTAAGATAGATAATACCGATCAGATCTGAGAACAGGAGTCTATGTGATCAATTTAATTCATGTATTTGGGTGAAAAAATTTTTTAGTTTATATATTTTTTTTAACTGGATTAAGAGGAAATGTAAGAATATTTCAGTTTTATAATACATTCAATGTCGAATTTGAAGCCAGTCCTGCTGTTTTAAGTCCTGTCCCGGTCACAGTGTGAACTAGAACCAAATTTAATTTGCACATTGACTGAAATTACTTTTTCTACTGCACTTTCTTGCAAACCTTGCAATATTTAAGGACACATTTACAAATGGCTAGTAAAAAATGTCTGGGATTTAAGATCAACCTTAAAATGTTACTGGCTGAGGTCTTCTAACGTCGTCGAAGGTTTGTTTCTGCATTTTATTTTGCCGTTTGCGTGCTAAAGCTAACGTTAATACTCTGCTACAGTGTAAGTACTGTACATTTTTATATATGTACATATATCAATGTTTCAAGTTCATGCTGAAAGAAAAAAAGAGACACAAAGGTGTTTTTCAGGTAAGCAGCTCGCTCTCTGTTATCCATTCAAAGTGAAACAAAGTAGACAAAGTCTCTTAACTAAAGACCTACAGCTTTAGTCTTTCTGCATTAGTTAATTTATTTTGTTCTGTACATGCAGAGCTAAAAGCAGTTTTATTCTTGTTTCCTACAGGTGCCATCCACAACTATTCAACCCTAATGAACATTTTAATATTTTGCCACGTCAAAAAAAACCTGTTTGTAATTGGGATTTCCTGTGATCACCCAACACAAAGCAGGGCTTACTTGTAAGAAATCTGAAATCTGAATAAAAAAAAAAAAGGCATCTGATCTTGAAAATGTGCTTAAACGTCATGATTTGAACTGCACATGCATGACGAAAAACATTTGTAAAAAGTTGCCAGGAACACATTTATGACTTTTTACAGTGCCATTTCCAATTCAGCCAAACACATCCTCCATATCAGTGCAGCTTTTATTTTAATCATTTATAACTTATCTCACTTCCTTACTTATTGGCACGGAGGGAGAACCTGATCTTGTACCATTTTTTTTTTTAAACAAGCTCATCTGTGTGTAGAGGGTATCAGAAACCTTCCTTAACTGCATCGCTCACCCTGTCTTCACTTTGCAGGTTTTGCTCGTAATCTCTCCGAAGGGACGGACGCCAATTACACCGAGTACGTGGCTACGAGATGGTACCGCTCTCCAGAGCTCCTGCTTGGGTACGCCCGCCGTCTCGTTAGCTTTGCTCGGCGGTCTCTTTCGATCGGCCGTTGTCAAGCCGCGCCTTCGCTCACCAACCCTTTAAATCCTTGCTGGCAGGGCTCCTTATGGGAAGGCGGTGGACATGTGGTCGGTGGGCTGCATCTTGGGCGAGCTGAGCGACGGGCAGCCCCTGTTCCCAGGAGAGAGCGAGATCGACCAGCTCTTCACCATCCAGAAAGTGCTGGGACCCCTCCCTCCAGAGCAGATGAAGCTCTTCTATAACAACCCCCGCTTCCACGGGCTCAGGGTAACTCTTCCTTCGCTCTCAACTATTTTGTCTACCGCCATCTTTTTTTTTTTTTTCAACTGCTGCATCCTTTTAGTTTTTTCTGGCTGAGTTTTCTGTGCTCTGACTGATTGGATCTCAGTGACTCATGGTGTATCATGTATCCTGTATGCACTTTGAAGGAAGGCTGTGATAAGTCTTATGTGGCAGGACGGCGGCTCATCAAACCTCTGTTGTCCTTTCCTTCTCCTTCCCCTCTCTGGCTGAATCGTTTTCAAACTGATCCTCTTGAAAAGTGATGTGATCATCTATAAATTACTTCAAAGGCTTCCTGGAACAGATTAAGATAAAACGTGTTCATTAAATTTTTTTGGTATTATATGTTAGATAACGAGATTTCAGTCTGCTCAGTCCTGCCTGTTTCAATCTCTGTACAGAATGAGCTGTTTTAGGGTTCTGTCACTTTAAATCCAAACCGGCTGCTGCTGGCCACACCCCCCGACTCAAAGTTTACTTAAAAGACGCACAATCACACCACTGCATGTCTTTGAAAAGCAGAGGTGGAGCCTCATGCAAAACTAACAAAAATGCAGCTCTCTAGATGTGCTCGAGCTCCATTTGGGTTGCTAGGTAACGATCTGGGGTGAGCTGGGGTAGACCTGCCTGCTCATTTATGACATTACATTTGGAAGGTTTTTGAAACAACTCATTTTCCAGACACCAAAAAGCATCAACTTATTGCCAAAAAAAGGTTGGGTGCTATTTTTTTTTTTTTTTTTTTAACCGGATAGGTTGTTTTTAGAAGCAGTAGAAACCCAGGTGGAATTATAAAAACATGCAAAATGTGACTTTTGCATGTTTAATTCTTGCAAAAACATTTTTGTCACGTTGATCCTGAATTTAGTTTTAATATCAGGTCATACTCTCCAGTAAGACGTGTTTGTGTTTGACGTCGAGGTCCAGAATTTGTAGTATATGCTAAATGAAAAAAAAAAAAAAATCTCACTGTCCACCAGATTTCTGTGCACGTTTGTCGTCTAGATGTGTGCCCACTCATTTAGTCTATAAGCCTAACTCATCAGTGGACGTTTGCTTTTAAGCCCCTCTCCTACAATCATCTTAACAACATAAAGAGATTAAGAATGCAAAAAAAGAAAAGGGACTTGCTTCCGATTCAAACATGCAGAGTGTTTGTAAAATGATAATTAAAATAATAAAAAAAAAACAGCCCAGAAACACAGGGTGTTTGATGGACGTCTACTGCCGCTTTCAGACGTGTGATTTGAAAAGAGCAGCTTCTGGATGTGAGAAGCACTCACAGTCGTGACGTCTTCTGTGGTGTTTAAAAAACATTTAAAGCAGCATCCATTGGCTTCCATTACATGCCTGTAAAATGTACACAGAGGAGATTTACACGGACGGGGAATAACTCCACCGCTACTTAGCTTAGCAGAAAAACCAGCAGAAAAGCAGGGCCATGCAAACGCATTCATTCCCACTTAACCTTTTTCCATCTTGTCATTTTAGAGTCCCAGACTTCAGGGGGTTTAATATACATGCATATATATTACATTTTGTCACATTAAGATTATAAACTTCAATTATTTTTTTTGTTTTAGACAAATACAGGGTGGAAGGAAACCTCTACATGTTTTCAACATATCCCATATTGTCCCACAGTGAGGAAATGCAGATGTATCAGTAGCAAGAGAAAGATGGATACAGGCATAAAGATTCACATTAAAAAAAAAAGATACATATAAAAACAGAAAAATGAAAGTAAGAGACTGCACAGTACTGGCAAATTTACAACATAAGAAAAACAGCACTGTGCAGCCATTAAGAATAGCATAGTTTGTTTAAAAATCTAATTCAAAAATACTTCATTAATCCCAAAGGCAAATTAAATGTTGTTGTAGGTCATTAATTCAGATTCTTCAAAGAGTTCAAATAAATTTAGTTCACATTCTTCAAAGAAATGTGCCATTTAGTAAGATTAGCTAAAAGAAATTACAAAATATTGCATATTTCTGCATAAAATCAACAACAAACTATGTATAAGAAATGAAAAAAACTTATTTAGTTTGTTGGGCGCAACAATGGTGATTAAAATCTTCCTCTCAGTGGAGAGGTCCGTCCTCTCCACTGAGAGGAGGACCCACGATTATTCTCCTCTGGGCGCCTCGGATGCAGCAGTCTGTCACTAAAGGAGCTCTTCAGTTCTGCAACAGCTTTGTGAATGTGGACATTTATTTATTTTAATAAGAAGTGACAAAGCTGATAGAGACTAAAATATTTGCATCTGTCATTACAGTAAAAGCATCAGGGACATTTTTCTTCCACTTCCTGGTTATGTTTCTACTGGCCTGTCAGTAGAAACATCCACTTGAAAGTTGTGTTTACGCCGTCACGAACTTTGAAAATCTTTAAGGGGGAAGGAAATTGTTTTGTGTTTTTTGGTTTCTTTTCAAATGCGGCCACAAGTGACACAATCACTAGAAACGCACAGTAAAGTGGCCAAAGCGCCACAAAAACACAAGGAGGTGTTTACATAACCATTTTCCTGCCACATTGACCAAACATGTGGAACGGAAGACTAATGCCTTACAAACTGCGATAACACCTAAAAAGCTATGTAATTATATTTTCTATTAAAATTCAAATCTGTCTCAACAAATGATATTTGTTGTTTCTTATTATTCTTAAAAATCTATTTAAGATGCATTTAAAAATCAACTGTGTCAGGGAGTCTAAATATCATACATCCCATAAATAAATGGGAGGGATACATTATGGAAATGTATTATGGAATGTATTACAATCCAACCATTGTAAATCGAATGGTTGGATTGAATCTGGTCAGTTATAATCAACAATTATTTCTTTATTAATCACACTAATATATTTTACCAATAAAATTAAGAAAATAAACAAGCAAGTATGAAAGCTAACTACTTAAACGAAGGTTATTAGCAGAGTGAAGAGTGTTTTACTGTGGATCCTTATTTAGCTGTTAGTTGTTATTGTGCACTTTTTCCAGACTTTTTACATTTTCAGAGGAATATCACCAGCCGGAGCGAGTTTACTCCTTCAAGGTCTCACATGTATGCACCGAGATATTTTTAGTAAGACAGAAGAACATGGACTGTTCTTCTGTCTTGGTCAGAGTGTGAAATCTGTGCCTCTGTTTATGTACAAGGTCAGTTTTATTGTGTTTTTTTTTTTTTTTTTTTTCAAAATAAGCTCACGTGTTCCTAAATGTCCAGAAAGGAGAAAAATTCACCAAAGTATTAAGATCCTTTGTTAGATATTTGGTTCATCTTATGTCTAGTCCATGGTGTTTTCCTTTGGGGGAGGCGGGAAACCAAACAAATTGTGGGATCTATTCAATTAGTGGTTACAAGTAACGTTCTCAAAAATGTTGTATTTTAGTTTCCTGCTGTAAACCACCCCCAAACCTTGGAGCGAAGGTACCTGGGGATCATCGGCGGAGGCCTGCTCGATCTGCTGAAGGTAAGAAGAAAAGGGCTGGCAAAGATCAATTCTGCCTTGCTGAGCTGGTAGATTTATTTTTAGCTTCTTGCTTTCACCTCTTTGCCAGTTCCAGTCAATTCCTCCTTATAGTAACATTGAAAAAAACAAAGAAAAGCAGAAGGACAAAAAGAAAATCCTAAATTTGATTAAAATCCGGTTTTCCTAATAACTAGATCCTCACGCTGGTGTTTACGTCGTGACTGCACGCTGCCTCCTCGGCGCTCCGGCCTCTCTCGGCTCATATCCTGGTCCTTAGTCCTGCTGCTATTGCTGCGTCTGCACTGTAAACAGGAGCTCCGTGTCAAGAATGTGGGCTGCGCTTTTTTGCACTTGCGCTTGTTTTTTCAGCAGATAAATGACTCACCACTAACACGATGTCACCCAGGGACCGACTTCACAGAGGACACACACATCACCCTCGTTAATAATCAGCCTTCGGGGACGCGGTCAGACATTTATTTTGCAAAACTTTTCGCCGATTCCTGCCGCGTTACCGAATAGGGTCTTGTTCTCTGTCGGTCTTTTTGGGAGAAGCGAGAGAAGTCGCTGCCAAAGTGAGTTGTAGTTACGTAGAAGCAGGACAAGCCAAGTTCATGAACCGACCTCACGTCCTTTATTCTGGCCTTTATTAAAGGCTACAAAGATAGGTTATTAAACATGGCGATAAGAGAAAGAGGGGAAAAAAAGTGTTATAAATCATGTTTTATGTCAATATTTTGCCTATTTGGTGACTGTAAGACACAATTATGTGCAGCAGCAGCAGCCTGACTTTCATGATAATGAAGATGACTCATACAAAGGCATGACTGGATGTTCCAGCTTGTTTGTGAGGTCTTGATGTGCAGTGTGTGTGTGTGTTCGGAGGACTCATTGGTTCCCTTCCCCCTGCCCCCCCTCTTTCTCCCGCATCAGAACCTGCTCCTGCTCAACCCGACGGAGCGCTTCCTCACGGAGCAGTGCCTGAACCATCACGCCTTCCAGACGCTGCGGCTGGTGGACCGGCCCGGCCCGCCCACGCCCACACCTGTACGCTCAGCCAAGAGGAAGCCTCACCATGGCGACAACACCACCCCCAGCAGGTCAGCGGCGAGCATCGGAGCTGGTTCAGACGTGTCAACATCTCCCGGGTGTTCAGCTGTTTTAGAGCTGCAATATGTAACTTCTTATTTTTTACATATTCGTCACTATGTTGTGATGGTATAATATGAGACAGATAATCTGTGGAAAAAAATCGAGTTCCTCAAACACTTTCTAGTGGTTCTACAGTCTTCTGCAGAAATGCACCGCTCCCGGTCAGAAACGGCCAATCAGAGGCAGGAGGAGGGTCTTAGCGCTGTCAATCAATCTCGTGTCATGTCATGACAAAGTGACAGTTTCAACAGATATGTAAAAAAAATATATATATTTTAAATAAAACTTACATACTGCAGCTTTAGTTGACATGCTATCCTCTTTGCAGTTCTGAAGAAGCCATGGTCAGCTAAGACCTAACACTACTTGCAGCAGTCAGCGCCACATCAGGCTTTAACTATCTTCATGCATATGAAGCATTTTTTATCAAGAGTTTGTTATGACACTTATGTCCAAACTGAAATACCTATTAGACTAACCCTCGGGCCTCTGTGTTTTTTTTTTTTTTTTTGTTATTGTTGTTGCCTGTACCTCTTTGCAAATTGGCTCAAGATCATGCAGTTGGGATGTAGACCATCTGAATAGAAGTATTTAAGTCTTGCCAAAAAATTATGACTTGGATTTAGGTCTGGAATTCAGCCTAGATATCTTCAACATTCTGAAAACCCGTTTGAATTTCTTTACAGGCCTGAATTGTAAGAGTCACAGGTGCAGGTCTTGGAACTTTTCATTAGAGTTTGATATTTTTTTCTAGATCAAGAAAGCAAATATTTCAATCAGTGTTTACCAATGCACCAGTGACTCTTCAGTTTATTAATTGAGTTGTTAGCACTAGATGCTCACGTTGTCCTTTCACCCAGGAGCCACGGGGGGAAGAGCTCAGGAAGCCACCGGTCCAGCAGCAGGGAGTGCTCCAGCTTACCCCGACAGGAAGACATCCTCCCGGGCAATGACAGCTTCCTCAACGGCAACATGTCAGCGGCCATCAACCTCAGCCCCACCCTGCATCCCAAGAACTACCAGCCGCAGATCTTCAACCACTCCACCGCCTACAGCATGGACCTGGCCGGCAGCAACCTGCCTCACCTGCTCAGCCCCGGCGAGGCCAAGGGCAAAGGCGACTTCGAGATCAGCCTGGGCTCCAAGGTGCTGGACGGACCCGGAGCCAAGTACCTCAAATCCAACTTCCGCTCGCAGCAGAACCGCCACTCCTTTGTGGAAGGC
Organism: Girardinus metallicus; assembly: GCA_903067095.1. Classification (NCBI taxonomy): domain Eukaryota; kingdom Metazoa; phylum Chordata; class Actinopteri; order Cyprinodontiformes; family Poeciliidae; genus Girardinus; species Girardinus metallicus. The sequence goes on along the minus strand of CAEGAE010019505.1, from coordinate 26,896 downwards.
AAGACCAACACGCTGCAGTCGGGGGACAAACACAGCCGACACAACTACGTGGACTCCCACAGTTCTGCGCCCTCCTCCTCCAAGTTCGGCTACCTGAACCTGTCCAAGAGCTACGGCACGCTCAGCGACGCCAAGTCGGTGGGAAACCTAAACGACGTGCACCTGTATGCCGACGAGCCCACGTCGCGCTACTTCCCGTCCAGCTGCCTCGACCTGACGGCTCCGAGCAGCCCGGCGTCCCGCAGGTTGGAGCGGCACGGGCCCGGCACGACCGGCCGAGGGGGCATGCGCTCTGAAAGAGAGAGCAACACGCTGGACTCCTCGTACAGGCGCTCGTCCACCCGCCACAAAGCCTCGGAGGAGGCCAAGTCGCCCGATTCCCTGGACCCAGGAGACGGCAGCACGGAGAGGAGCCACGGCCACTCTCTGTCCACGCCGCGCGACCCTCTGTCATACGGTCAGGGCTACACCAGCCCTTTCTCCTCGCAGCAGCGGCCGCACCGCCACTCCATGTACGTGCGGCGGGATCACCAGAGGACGCACGGTGGAGACGAGGGCCTGCTGGTCGGCCAGGGAATCCCCACCAGAGCCAGCAGCCTCCAGCTGCTGTCTCCCCAGCTCCAGCACCGCACGCTGCCGCGCCACTCTGGGAGCTCCTCCAGGGAGGACGACATGAGCAGGGTCAGTGATCCGCCCACAGCGAACCTCTCTCGATCTAAGGAAAGCCTACACCCACAAGGTCCTGTCATATCGCACGCCTACACCAGATTGCGTTGGATAACTCTGCCTCAGTCTCCTGTTTGTCCAGCAATGCAGCACAGGATTTCTTCCGGCAGCATTGAAGCACACAGGCCTGTCACAATAGATAATTTTCCTGCGTGATAAATTGTCCTGGCAATTGTTGTGATAAGTGATGCTGGTTTTTTGGGAGCATTTAAAGCTGCACTATGTAACTCTTACAAAACATATGTTATTCACATATTTGTTTAACTGTCACTATGTTGTGACAGTATTAAATGAGACGGAATACACACGGCCATGATTGACAGCGCTAAGACCCGCCTCCTGGCTCTGATTGGTTGCTTCTAGTTAGCACTGGGAGAAGGCAGAGGAGCTGGATTGTTTTATAGATTATCTGTCTCATAACAAAGATGTAAAAAGCATTTTTATAAAAGTTGCATAATGCAGATTTAAGTTCACGTTCAAGTTTCTTTTTAAAACTGGGACAATACGTATTAATGAACATTTACACATAATTACATGACTTTATAGCCAGGTGGTTGACGTTAAATCATAATAATAAATACAGGGATAACTGCAAAATAATTGATAATGGCACGATAATGCAAGATTGCCTCTGAAAGGCCAATAAACTTTAATTTTGCAAACTTTACACTGGAATTGGAAGATATTTTACATATCCAAAATAAAACACAACCACCAAAAACAGTAGAATAAGCAAAAAACCAAAACCACACACAACTGAAACCATAAATAAGATGTATGATGAAGTTTCTGCAAACAATATTACCCTTCAAGAAAAAGAATGAAATCTGAATGGAAAAGATCAAGCTCTTTTTAATTCCTCATGCAGTTAATTGATTAATTGCTTATTGCGACAGGCTTAGCTGCATTAGAAAAAAGTCAAGATTTGTCCTTAGAAGTGAAGCTGGATCTGGTGACCCACTTAATTGCATAGGCAGAAAAAAAAAGCAGCTAAACAACTAAATAAAAAAAAAAAAACACGTCACATGTTCTTGTTAGGATGTAGGATGAATCATCCAATCCGTGTACTTATATACTCAAATGGCATAAACGGCTTTTGCGCTTGTGTGTATTTGCATGTGCTGTGATGCTGAGCTCGTCTTCATGCTTCGCCGTGTCTCCATTGACAGAGCGAGCAGGCACCCACTGAAGTTCCCCACAGCAGACCCCCAATAAGGGATTCCACCAGGGACAACACTGCATCTTTTCACACACAGCGGCAAAAAAGCGAGGTCCGACATTCTGCTTTGCACCCACCATTCCCCACCCACATCCAGGCTTCCGAGAGAGCGGATGTGGGTGGATGCTGCTGTCATGAACTGCTCTCCTTCTCTCTTTCTCCATCTCTCTCTCTCGCTCTCTGCATCAGATGCCTCTTTATTTTTCTTTGTGTGCTTTGCTTCCATCTAATGTGACTCCTTACGGTAGCACAGTCAAGTTCGTCACTGCAGCTGTTTTTATTATTACCAGTGATTGTAGGTAAAAACTCCCCCACATTCTTTTCCAATAAATGTGTTGTTTTTTTGTTTTCTGATGAGACGCATTGCTCGGCGTTACGGGGCGAAGGTTTTATATGATTAGTGTTTCTGCTGTCAACTCAGGTTGGTCTGTATCATGACCAGCAAGCAGAAGACGGAGGCTCCTCCAAGGAGAATCGCAACATCTACAGTGAATCCATGCCCAGGAGGGTGGGCAGCTTCTACAGAGGTTTGTTTCCTGCCGCTGCGCCGTGGAGGCAAACATGGCGGCTTAGATCAGGACCCCCTCGACCTTTTTTTAGGGGAGTTTAGTGAAGGAGCAGTAGTACATATTTCCGGGCACTTTGTGTCATTTTATAGCATAATCAAGTTACAAGCAAGTGTTAACTTCAGCTGTTAAAAAAAAACCCGTATATATCAAATATGACTAAAAATACATTTGACTTTGTAATTTAACGCCATGAAATCGGGCCTCTGTCTCTTTAAGAAACTCCTGCTCTTTCTCAAACTCTGCCTTCAGGAAGTCATCACAACATGGCTCCTCTATTATCAATATTTTAACCAGCATTTCATTGAGAGGTAGCTCGTATAATCAGATCAAATTTTATTTGTGCAGCACTTTTTAGCAACAAGGCATTTCAAAGTGCTTTGTATCATAAAAACACAACAATACAAAGTCACAGAACACACAGTCAACAACTGAAACACATCAGACTGTTGACTAATGTTTCATTTATTGCGTTTCCAAAGCAACTCTAAACAGCTGGTGTTTTTAGTCAGCAAATGAGCTCAGCAGTTTCACCAGGTGTTTGCTAATTGCTGCTGGCTAGTCTAAAGGGACGCCTGCTGTGACGATGAAGCTTCAAACCTGCAGCTCTGACTAAAGAAAAAAACAAGATTAACAATAACGATAATAGTAACAGTCATAATATACTGTACAAAACTATAACAGAAAATGATGTGCAGTTATTAGAAATAAATAGGAATATCAACACAGGGTCATTAACATTCATTCATTAACCCAGTGTTTCCCAACCCTGGTCCTCGAGGCAAACTGCCTGTTTTAGGTGTTACTTTGCTTTAGCACAGGTGATTTCGATTGACAAGTGTTTGCTGAACTGCAATCAGCTGAATCAGGCGTATTAAAGCAGAGAAATATCTAAAACATGCAGGGCAGTGTGCCTCGAGGACCAGGGTTGGGAAACACTGACTTAACCCATAATACTTTTTTTTTTTTTTTTCCCAAAGTGCTGCACTGCTGTTAATACATTTAACCCAGAACTCCTCAAGTGGCCTAGTTTAACTTCACGTGGTTCAAATTCTTTAAAAAAAAAAAAAAATCTCCTATTAAACATTTGATGGTATCCGATTATTAATTGGTTAGTCTGAAAAATCATCAACACATATCGGTGCTTTTCACATGTTGATGTTAAAAGGTTTATTTTTTTTTAGCTGCAGATGCATCCTTTGCTACAAGTGATCAAACGTTCACAAAACAAATGCTGTTAGACAATAAATGTTTAATTTTCTTATTCACAAATACATTGGATTATTTATTTGCATTTTTTATGGATCTTTAATATATAACAAAAAAGACTGAAGTGGTGAGATGGAAACTCTTGCATTTTGCATCTGTTTATTGTGCTTTTCGTCATTTGTTTGCCAAACAGTGCCATCTCCCCGGCCAGACAACTCTTTCCACGACAGCAGGGGCCCGGGCCGGGACTCCGGCTTGTCTGGGGACGGCAGCAGTTTGACAAATCACTCCAAGCGCCAGCCGGCCTTCGACCCCTGGTACCTGGATTCTTTCTTCACTGAAGAAAGACTAATTCATTTACCATTTCTCAGGATAATGCTGCTACATTCAGTCACATCCTCCCCACATTACATAGCGGCTTTAGCACAAGTCGCCAGATCTTTTTTTTTTTTTTGTCCTTATTTCTTTTTCATCTCAGTTGGGATTCAACCTCTGTGCTCTTTGTTTTATTTTCAGGACTGGCCCAGATACTGTGGTCCTGAATGCATCTGAGCCATCCAAAGAGAAGGAGAAGCAGGGTTTCTTTAGAGCAATAAAAAAGAAAAAGAAGAAAACTCAAATGGTAATGTCAACATTTCATTTCGACAACAAATGTTGCTTCAAAGAACAGTTATAGAAATCTGCTGTTTATGCACTGAGTGCATTGCTCAGGGACAACAAGGATTAAAAAACTATAAATATAATCTGGTGAAATATTGCGTTATTCTTTCGCTTCAGTTCTTTCCTTGTCCTCCAGTGTAAAGTATGAACCAGCGCGTCATCTTCCCCTAAGAGGTTGCAGTAAGAAGTTGTTCAATTAAGCTAAAAGTAGTATGTTCAGGAGCACATGTCCATGAAGTCCAAGGAGCTTGCTATGCGCTAACATGGAGGAAAGCTAAAAAGAGGTCTTCATTGGCTCCTTCGGTAGCATAATGAGCCAAACCATATGATCTAATATAAGCAGAAATGGCTGATCAGACACAAAAACAATGGATATCTGAGGTCTAAGCCAGTCAGATACCTGCAAAAATACACACATTTTTATGTGTCTTGACCTTTCATTCACATGAAAACACTGTTTAATATCTGCAAAACAATTATTTATAAAACTCCAAACAAAGTAGGGCTATGAAAAAATTGTGTTTGTGTTTGCGTTGCAAATAATGCGCCATTATATCCACAGTCTTGCTTTGACACAATTCCCAGTCAACATCATTTGGTGTTTTATTAACTTTATTTTCTGATATACATATGTACACATATATATATATATATATATATATGTAAAAATAGTCCACACAAGAGTACCTCATGGCGTCTTCTTTAATTCCTAGCGGGAAGCTGTGGCAGTTTTGAAGCAATTTGATTGGCTGACAGCGTACGCCAAGGTTTAGCTTGGCGTACGCTGCCCCCCATTGGTTTGGCATGTTTAAAACAACGCTCAGGGGCGGATTTGTGCGAGTGTGGATGAAATCTTTTCTCAAACCGTGTGTGCAATATTATGTTTTTAAACAATGTGTCGTGAATGTTCATCTCTATAAAGACCTGGCTGTGTGTATACAAGGCCTCTGTCCCACAACATAAATAAAACCTAATAATCTAGAGAGATTGTTACCAACATTCAGGGGTCTCTCTCTGTACTCTCCAACCTTGTGAAATCTATTTAGAAATAGAGAAGTGCTGCACTGTTGGTGGTGCAAAAAATAAAAATAAAATAAAAAATTCTATTCCACTTAAGTTAATGTATCAGACAGGTCCCGTTTTTGTATTTGGCTCATCCAAAAGCGATTCAAGGGTGCTTAGGCTTCGGCTGAGCACATGTGTTTCGCTGCTTATCAACATAGCGCTAAACCATGAGATCAAGCTTTGCAAACCCACTAACTTGATAACAGAGTATAGATCAGAAAGGGAGTGGGGGTGGGGGAGGAGCTGCGGGAATAGTTCCTAAGCCACCATATTTTGACATATTAAACTGTCTGCCACCTCTGCAGCGCTAATGGTGCAGCATGGAACCAGTGTTTGAGACTCCATTCACATTTCTATTTATAATCGGCAGTTTGTTCAGATGCTGACAGTGGGTGGGTGTGAGTGGGGGGGAGATACTGCTGATGACAGAGTACAAATAAACGCAATCTGGCCTCAGGGAATCAGGCAGCCAAAGCTGGTGGAAAAGAATATATGGTTTGGAAATGCTAAACGCAGCTAATTTCTACTCTGGGTTATTCATTTGATGGAAGAGAGAAGAAGTTGGCACGTATTTTGCTTTTTAGATAATCAAATATCTTAGGTGCGACTTTTACATTTAATTTCCTACTATTAAAGACAATCAAAGCAGAGATGAGCAACTATTGAATCTATATACACTTTAAAGTGAACTCCCTGGCTTTCCTTCTCAGTTTGACTTGCACCTCTGCTCTCTGAATGTCAGGCTGCCAACGAAGGCATGGACGCAGTCATCCAGAAGAGCTCCAGGTCCTCTGGTCACCAGAGCAGCCGCCACAGGAGCCGCGACAAGAGCAGAGACCGCAACCAGGAACGAGACCGGGACAAGGACTGGCCACGGGAGAAACTCTCCGATTCACATTCTCCAGTGAGTCTCGCACGCGCACGCACACCCACACCCACACGCACACGCAAAAAATGTTTTCACCAATATGTACTGCTTTGTGATCTATTTTTTCAATGTAACTTTTTAAGGACTGCTAATTCCTGTAAAAGCAATCAAACTTCCTTTAAGGAAAGTGTGTCGTGGTCAGTTTTTCACTTTGATTGCTATGTTGGTCTCCAAGATATTATCTGACTTTATTTGCGTGTCTTAAATGAGGACAACGCATCAAACTTCCGGAAAGCTGAACGTTATAAACGCAAGAGGGGTTTGTAGAGAAGATTTAGGAATGAAATCAAGCTTTCCTTCATACTGTTCCAAAGTTTTTCATAAAATACTAGAGAAAGGCATTTTAAAAGTAGAGGAGTTGCTCAGCGCTCCATCGTCACACAATGCTGAAATGTGTGAAGGAAAGAAAGTTATATTCTGAAAACTAAAGAAGCAACGACTATTATCATTAAGGTTATAGTTTTTTAGAAGTACAATTGGCTTCTAAGTAGCTAAAGCAGAATGTGTGGAAAGCAGCAGAGTGCAGGCTAGCTAACTGAACCAGTAGCCTTGCTTATTGACCAGCTAATATCAGCTTGTTAGACTCTGACTGTTACTCTGCAAAGACCAGAATGGCAAATAATACCCACATTCACTTAAAAACGTAATAAAAACTATGTCTAGAATCTAGAATCTCCTGATCAAAATGTAACAATATTGCTATCTGGTCAGTGTGTGTGCCTTTTTGCCATGCTATAGAAAGCAAAAAGAGCAATAAAGAACAGGTTTTTGTAAATGAAATGTAACAATACTACCACCAATACAAAAAATAATACAACAGGCAGTGCCATTTATCTTTTGAATAAATGTGAAGTGGGAAAATTCAGGAACTCCTGAAATTTGTGGTGAATGGCAAGTTGTTTCTTCAGGCAATATATTTTAAAAATCATGTTTAAAATTCTATTTTGCTATTTATATCGGGAAACGTGGGGTGCATACAGAATATGAGGCTAAGGACATAAAATTTGAGGGGGCAGCTACCTCCTTTTGTCCCCCCTGTAGATCCGCCCCTGCTCTGCATTGAAAAACCCCACCACTGGGTCGTTTCTTTGTTGGTCTTTCAGAGTCAGCCCCTGAAGTCCCTGCGTAAGCTGCTGCACCTCTCCTCCTCCTCCTCCAACCAGACGGCGTCCTCCGACATGCGCTACCAGCCGCTGCCTAACTCGGCCTCGGCTCAGGGCGGTTTCTCCGAAAGCCGGGGTCACTCAGGGGTCAGCACGCCCCAGCTCAAGAGCCGACAGGGAGCCTACCCGCTGCCGGGCCAGCTGGAGCCTGGCTGGCACTCGTCCGCCCTGGGGCGGCCCGAGGGCAACCCATACCCGGAGCAAATGGGCATCAAGGGGGGCCAGAACGGGCACGGCTTCGGACGCCCGTCCCGGTCGCGCATGCCGAACCTCAACGACCTGAAAGAGACAGCGCTGTAGTCGTCGGCCCCTCGCTCTCCTCCCGCCTTGGTGTCCCACTCCACTTCTGTTGCTTCTACACGTCTCACCCCCCCGACCCCTCTCCTCCTCCTCTGTAACCGGGTGCACACACTCAACACACACACACACCAAAACACCAAACCTTCTGTCGTAAACACTGCTTGCAAACGGGCCGAAAGCCTTTTTATGTCGTAATTTTTTTAAGCTTCCATGTTTGATAGACTTTATATTATTATTACTTCTGTAATTCTAAAATCAGATTTGTATTATAAAGTAAATATGTTACAAATTCAGTATATATATATATATATATATATATATATATATATAAAAATATATATATGTATGGATAGGTAAAGTGTAGATTTTAAGTGCAAGTATTTTTTGCTTTTATTAAATATAGAAATATGGTACATTTTACTGTGTAGAATTATCTTAAGATTAAACTAAAGCATTCTGAACACATCAAGTCGAGCCAGTTGGTCCAGCAGAACTGTTGTCCCTCTCACCCAGGATCGTAATTCCTTTCAGGCGTGTCGCCTTTTGGATGTGCTCTGTCATTCTTGTGCTACTAAAAAAAAAGAAAAAAGAAAAAAGAAAAAAATCACAGCTGCACCGACAGTGAGATGGTCTAAACATCTGACTGCTCATTTGTAGGACATTAAGGTTATTGTGTCTTTACGAACTGCGGCCATTTTAGAAATAATGTCACCGTAAACTAAACTTCTATACTCTGACCTACACCGCCCTCTGTGGGTCATGATAGAGTACTGCATTGGCTGTTTCCTAACTCATGTCGTTATTCCTGCTTCAGATCATGAATCAGTCTTACGCAGTTCAAACAGAGCAAAACGTATAACTGTTTATGAGCTCATTTAGGTAAAAGTGTTTAAATCTAATCAGTTCATTAAGCTTGCTGTGCTTTGTGCACATTTCATGGATGCAGGTAATGGTAGAGGACATCTGTAGCTGACAATGAAGATTTTTTTTTTTTTGGCGAATAAAAGAACCTTCACAGTGGCTCAACTTCAGTCCGGTTTAGAATTGCACAAACTCACTCCACACTCTCCAACCCCTAGCTGCCGTAGAAATAAGAAAACGTTTCTGCCTCACTGTAAGAAAGTGTTTTTACAGCAGCTAGAGGATCATATAAGCCATTCATACTGGTGCAGTGACTCTGAAAGGAACACTTTGTGTTTTTTTTTTTATGTGGATATTATCAGTATTTTATCTTTTAGCATAAATTAATATGAACCTTTAGTTCTTAAGGTCTGAGCAGTTTATTTACCCTTATTTGCATCGGTTTTGTCACATTCTTCTAAAAGTAGCAATGCGTGTTCTACTTCCAGCCTCTTTCTGCTCTTTTTAATTACTATATTTTTTTGCTATTTATAATTTCTAAATTTTTTGAGCAACTATTTCATCTAGTTATTTAGCCATAGCACCCTTATAGTTTTTGGCAACCTGGGTAAAGATGTGTAAAAAGTCTTGGAATGAATTATTGTTCTTTAATGGCATAATCTTACTGTGATTTTTTTTTTTTAAAGCCAACTTTTACATTTAACATATTTATTCAGAGAGTAAAGAAAAGTCTACATTAATACAGAATTGTTTTTAACAAAATTGTCACTATTGCTGCTGGCACCTCTGACCTGTGTACTTTCCCCTTTAAAGTTGATCAGAATTTTATAAAGATCTTCTAATATTCATCTCTCATCTTCATGGGATGACACACAGGCCCCTTTCCTTTCAACTCACGCAGAACAAATCTCCACTGTTCACCTCTTACAGAGCAACCAGGAGCGTCATGTTTTCAGTCTCCATGTCTCCATGACAACCATTGTACGCTGTCTACACACCAAACTGTTATGTGTGAGTAATGCCAGAGAAAAACCATTTCTGGCGAAACATAACAAAACTGGCGGCTTCACCTGGGACCACTTGTTTATGAGATTAAGATTAAGCTTTTCACGAGTAAACACTCCAGGCAGTATGGTATGAAAAAAGTTATTTACTATACCATACTCTCTGTATGGTAAAGTGGAGGAACTGAGATGCTGTCCGCTGCTTTTGTCCTCTCAAGAACATTAAGAGTGCTTGGGCAGTCTTCAACATGAGAAATGGCTAATTGCGTTGAAACTAGAGACGCAAACAATCAATCGATTTAAGGTTAACTGTCGATTAAAATTGGTTCAAACGGATTAACTGATAACGTCCATCTAAACCTTTTTTTTAGTGTTGTAGTTTGGCCTCCATTCAGCAGAGGGCGATGCTGGTGAACCCTAAGCGGAGTCAGCAAATAAAAATGGCGGTGGCACTCCAGAACGGGTAAGAGAAACGTTCTGGAGTGTGGGACGCAAAAGGAACTTCATGCGGTTCTGTTTTTAAATATAAACACATAGTAGCTGACACAAAATAATGCTAACATTTATCAATGTTTTTCTTAAATTCAGCATATTATTAAAAAATGTAGCCCTTTATGTCGATACGAGAAAAACTACATACTTTAAAGCTTCGGGAAACATCTTTACCTGGCATGTCAATTATTTTTTATATAACGGTTCGCTCATGTTTACAATATTCCATGTCCTTTAAGTTGCAAAGCATGCTTTTATTTTTATTTTTTTAATATTATTTAACCCATTCCGTTTCAATGCAGCGTTTTCACGTACCTACTCTCTGACCTGGCCGGCGATTTACTGCACTGCTGTGTTTCCGGACTGATTACCCACAGCCGAACCATTTGGTAGGAGCTTTTAAGATGATCTCAGAGTGAATCCCACTGACGGGACGATGTGTATTGTAACACCTTTTTTTTTATTATTATTGTTGGAAATGAAGTGCCATGAGAGCAGCTCTGCAGAAACAAGTCTTAACCCCTTTTTTTAAAATGTTGCACCTTGAAGAGTCTTCGTGGCTCAGCAATATTGTCCTGACTCATGTAAATTCTTTCTCACTTCCTTTTCATCATATGCACAGTGTGTGTGTGTGTGTGTGTGTGTGTTTGAAAGAGGACCGAGACATGTAACGCACCGAGTCAGAGACGCGACCGCGTTGTGTTGTGCGTCCGAACGGACTGTGCGCGCTGTACTCGTCACTGTACGTCGCTTCCGAAGGAGCACCATGTATTATATTAATACTGACGTGTGACTACTTGTTTGGTAATATTTATAACGGAACAATGTTTTATCAGCTGTTTAAACGAGATCAAGTGTTAAGTTTGTGCTTTTTTGTTACAGACACGATTTAGTAGCATAGTCTGTGTTGACCTGCTTATTATTGTTTTCCTTTTTCCTTTATTCCCCTCCCGCCCCCCAAACAGGGAGAATATGAATCCCTAACTTGACATAAGCGTAATGACTTTAGAGTATTCATGTTTTACATCTGTGCCTGTAAATCTCCAATAAAACAAGCTCATTTGATTCAAACAATGCAGAGCTTTTTCAAGTTTTTAATCCTCAAGAGAGAGATGTGAACATGTTTCCGGGTCCTCAAACGACTGATCCAACACTGCCTTTATGTCGTTGGCGATTGAAAATGTGTGGATGTCTCCAGCAGGCATTGTTCAAGGACAAATGTGAGGTACTGAGTGTGTCAGTGTTGGATTGATGCCCTCCTGTTTTTTTTGGGCCTTTTTTTTTTTTTTCCCCTTTTTTTTTGGCTTGTTGGCAGGAAACGGGCGAATGTGGGACGAAAGAGCGGACCCGTTCGTCTTCAGATGCACTTGCTCATACACATCAGCAGCTCCATCCTGACGGCGATGCGGGTGTGCCAGCCCAGAGGCAGCAGGCGGATGTAACGCGCCACGATGGGGGGCCGCAGCAGGTTCTGCACGGTGGAGGAGCGGTCAGAGTTCCCGTAGAAGACCTGAGGATAAGAGAAACGGAATGACTCGTTTTGCTGTCGTCGTTCCGCACATTTTGTTGCAGCAGCGTGTAAAAGAAAAACAAAAACGTATTCATATCTTGTAAACCTTTGAACGTTTTGTCACATTGCAGCCACAGAACCTCAAAGTTCTTTGACAGACCAGCTCAAACTAAGCTTGCAAATGTGGAGAAGGAGGAATGTTAGCTCCTATTTACGCCGAAAATGAAATCCAGCCCAGTCCATTGCTTTCAGATATCTGAGTGAACCTCTGAGAGACAGAAGAGAGTTAGAAATGATGGGGAAAGTGAAAACAATCCCGGAAGTCCTAAGAGCTTATTTATGTGTCGGAATGGCCTTGTCAAAGTCCAAACCTTAATCTAATACAAATCTATGGTGAAACCAGAGCTATTTTTGCAGAAAAGAATGGTAATAAGCCTCAGTCTTGTTTAGATATCCCTCCCTTATAGCTGTTTTTGCAACAAAATATGTTTCTCCAAAGTGTTGAGCTGAAGACAAATGTCTATAAATGTTTTGTTTCTCATCCTTTTTTGCAGTTTCTCTGGCCGAGCTGAAGTGGCAGAACCAGTACCTTTGCTATGCACTGCATTAACAGAGTCACAAAAAGAGGTAGCTCTTACTAACGTTGCAGTTGTGAGTCAGTCTTATGAACCTGACCGCTGTGTGGTGGACCCACCCTGTTGTTTCCCGTTTGGTCTTTGTAGTAGATCCAGTTGAGCGTCTCCACGGTGCGATACTGGATGCTGTATTTGGTGATCCACTCGTCTGCGTCGCAGCGGCCCTGGCTGAGGATCCCTGACACCACCCCGACCTCCTGCAGGTCAATCTGGATCCACTGGTGCTGGTCGTTGAACTTGGACAGCCAGGCACACCTATAGCAAAAAAAAAAACCCAACAGATTCTGTTTCTGTTGCAGAATGTGCAGGGTAAGACGCTAACTGGGTCACTCACCCGAATCCTTGGTTGTTTAGGCGAGCCCTGCTGGGGGTCCAGGAGGAGTACCAGCCGGTGTACTGGTCCTGGCTGGAGCAGCTGATCTGGTCGGAGGACACGGATCCCGATTCGAAACCCAGGGGTTTGTGGTACGGGCATTCTGTGGAGGAAAAAGAGTTTGTTTTTTTTTTTTGGTTCCTTCCAGCTTTAAAACTACAGTATGTCACTTTTTTTTTTTTTTTTTTTCATATTTGTGCGGCCGCACACAGGCCTGATTTACAGCGCTAAGGCCCGACTCCTGACTCTGATTGGTTGTTTGCAGTAAGTCTGAGAGAAGGCAGAGGAGCTTGATTCCTGTCTCATACCATTCTGTCACAACATACAGACAGTTTCAACAAATATGTAAAAAAAAAAAAAAAAAATTCTACAAAAGTTACATACTGCAGCCTTGATACAATTAAGTTCGTTTATATAGATTAACAACACGTCAGAACAAATAGATCCAATACATACACAGTGACATGTAGTCAATTCAAAGGTCAGTGACATGCAGAGTTTGAACCTGGCTGTAAAAAAGGCAAACTCCGACACCTTTTGGTAAAAGAAGTAAGGAGATTCATAACTTCCTCGAATTAAAATTATTTAAGAAGTCGAGGATCGGCTGGTTCTCTGTGGCTCTTTTAAACCATGTAGACTGTTTTTTGACTTGTCTGCAAATAGAATCAAAATGGTGAATTGTTAGGAACCGGAGTCGGAGCTGGAACTGGAATGTTCAAATTCAAAAGTTGCCCAACCCTAATTATGCTAGTCGTGTCCAAAAACATTTCGTTTTATCGTCCCATGCTCCCCCTGCAATCGCTCTGGAACTAACATGAAGTCAGTTTAAAAAGGCTAATATTGAAGAAATATTTCTCTTTTGCATTCTCATCAGAACTCTCTCCTCAGCATTTTCGATGAGCTGAATAGGTTTTTGAACTTCTTGATCGTAAAGAAAAGGTCCAGTCTTGAATAAATGACGAGAAAGTTAAGATTGGTCATTTACAGAGACTGTCAATATCTCAGAAACTTTCATCCATTTTGTCATGTTACCACCACAAATCTGAATTTATTTGTGTTTCATCGACTAAAGTAGATTAAAAATAATCCAGGCACTTGATTTGCAAATCAAACCTAACTGGTTTCTTTAAAAAGTCGCCTAATTAGTAAGCAGTAAATCCCCTGTGTGTAATTTGACATCAGTATAAATCCAGTTGCTCTCTGAAGGCCTCAGAGGTTTGTTAGAGAGCAGTAGAGAACCAGCAGCATCACAAAGACCAACGAACACGGTAGAAAGGTCCAAGTTCCTGTATCCAGATCTACAGTGATCCGGCTTACGCTGAGCTTTGATACCGAAAGAATAGCGTGATAAGACAGGAGAAGATAATTGGGGCATTATCTGAAGCACGCTTCCTGCGTACAGGGCAGGCCTTATTTTGAGCTCGCTAATCTGCTCACCACATTCCCGCACAGGTAATGGGATTACCCAGACAGCGTTTGTCATGCCAGGCTTGTTCAGCACAACGGCTCATATCTAAATCTCTGCTGTCATTGTTGATCCCCTTTCATTCACCATCCTGCGAAGAAAGTTGTAAGATTGTCTGGATGAAGTGCTCGTCATTAGCGTGTGTTGGTCAGGGGCGTGTATAGATAATTTTTTTTTTCTTTGTAGGGCCAAAACTTGAATAACAAATTTAACACCAAACAAAACACATGTATCTGTGTAGTTTGTGAAAACCATGTAGTTGATTTGCTTGTTACAGAGACTTAGGGCACAGGCTAATTTTTACTGATCACGCGATTAGCTAAGCTACGCTAGCCCTAGCTTGTATACAGCTGTATTTTTAGCACCGTTACAGTAACTCTATTCAACTGATCAACTTAAAAATCTAAAATATTGAACTGTGACGGACTACAAATTGCAAACAACTGCTTGCTTACCCTCTTTTTCTCCATTAGAAAGAGTGTTTTTTGCGTATTCAACAGTCTGAGGCTGATTTTCCTTCTTATTATTAAACAGTATATGAATCAACATGCCAATGGGGCTAGAGATGGAAATGATCCACTTGGCTGTAATCTCATGTATTTAGATGTAAATGTCAGTTAACATGTATTGTCCCATTTAAAAGAAATACATAAACTTAAAACAATGAACAAAGAAATTACTAATTGCAGTTGTAAAACAACAAAAGGCGCATTTCTGTCATTTACTGACGTGGATTGTGGACAAAACGCTAATCTACGAATGATATGATATGAACAAACTGATTGACGGCTTTGGTCGGGGTGGGCAAATTATATTTCAAGGGTAAGGCGCCCCCCTTAGTCACCCCTGTAGCTACACCCCTGGTGTTTCTCCTTCAAACCCTCTTAATAAACGGAGGACATTCAGCAGAAGCCAAAAGAGGCTTGCAGACTCCTCACCTGGCATGCAGTTCAGTGGGTGACCCTCAGGTGGTGGCGGTGAGGTCATCGACGGTACGGGTGAGATGGCAGCGGGGGCGTGCGTGGGCGAATCCACTGATTCGCAGTCACAGGTGCAGGCCTTGACGTTCCTCGTCCACGTCTCGATCACCTGCTGCTCCTCCTCCTGCAGCTCCTCCTCCTGCAGCTCCTGCTGGACGGCCTCCTCTTCCTGAGGAACACAAAGGGGATGGGGGTGGAGGGGGGAGTCAGTCTAAGGTCACTCACCTTAAATCAGATCTCAGCCTTCTAGTGCAAGCGCAATCTCACCTCCTGTGATCTAACCGTGATCACGGCTGCACAAGTGTTAAAAAAAAAAAAAGCAGTCAGGAGAACAGGTTGCGTAAAAATTCAACATGCAAAACTAAATCTCACAGAAAAAGAGAAATAACCCATCGGAGGCTCTTTTTTTTCTTTTTTTTCTTTTTTGCAAATAAACAGATATCTTATTACTCAGTCTGTGTGTGAATAACCGTAATACTCTAAAGCAAAACTGCACAGCTCAGTCACAAAAAAGTAATCACTTGTGTCCTACAATATAAACGATGATTGATGCAATTCTTTGCAGAAATATGAGGAAAAAGTTTCACGTCCACAGTGACTTACCCTGGGAAAGGAGTAGGAGGAAGAACGCAGCAGCACAGTGAGCCAGGACCTCCATCTTCTTCTTCAGCTGTGCTGGAATGACATGTGTGATACCCAACTCTGGTGGACAGGATTACTATAATCCACGGGCCTGTGATGGCCTCATAATACTCTTTAGTGGCATTTAGACGCCTCCCTTTGGACAGCTCTGTTATACAGCATCTGTGCTTGTGCGGACAGCTTCGTGTCAACGCTGAGTGGAGAAAGAGCCTCTGATAAGTGGTCATCAGTGGCCCTTGAGAACACGTCATTTAGTTCAACACTGGTGACAGTATCTCGTCTGTATTCTTCGATCGCCGCCTGCTGTCCAGCAGAAACGGCGTAGAAATTTGCAACCGTTAAAAGACGGATGGCTAAACTATCACTTAGTTTGGTTAAATAGTAAAAAGTCACTCTGTTTGTGACAAACGGTACACTGCAATAAAAAAAAAAAGTTCTTCACATTATTATAACAGTTAGTTTTTAATGTCTTTTGTTTTATGTTTTAGTCCACATGTGTCAAACTCATGGACTGGAAGTCGTAGCTTTTTATATAGATCCTTAACTGTAGCTAAAGATGATAAAGAACCAACTAATGACTTGAAATATCAATAAGATAATAAATGCATGAGCAGTTTGTGACAATTTCATCAAATTTCCACAAGGTAATGACAAAGTACCAGAAGTATTTTTAGATGTATTTTTTGCCGTTGGATTGGAAACTTTGTGCCTTTTTCTTTTTTTTAACAGATGTGTCCACAAAAAGTTGTTCATGCTCTTAAACAAAATGTTTTTTATTTGTTTTAAAACATCAAAATAGAAATGAAACAGTAGCTATTTAAAAATGACAAATTTCTAAATACATATCAAAAATTATAATTGTAAATGTTTTTTTTGTTGTCATTGCGTCATGTAACATTTGTGGGATGTTTTATTTAGCTGAACTGAGAGCCAAAATGGCTCTTTGGATGGTAAAAGTTGCAGCCCACACAGCTCTAGACTCATGAGAGACTGATAAATAAAGCCTTCAAGATAACAGTTGAGTCTTGACCAATAAACTATTAAATAATAGTTCATCGGTCAAATCAAGAAGTAGTTTTTATCTGTATGTGTTTTGATGTTATGAATGTCAAAAAGTGCAAGGTGTATGCTGTGGTAAATAATCCCAGATTTTGATTGTTTTTGTTGAGGCCAATTAAGGGAACTAATCTATCTGATTGGAGATCAGAGTTCACGTTTGTTACTGTGATCTAAATCTTAATTACCTGCATTCAAAGGCAGCATTCTTGTACAGGAAAAGATCCTAATCTTCAAAGGAATCAGTGAACTAATCCTTATTAGGGCAATAAGCGTCTCTCTTCTGACATCAGTTTTTCATTGCTCTTTACTGTTCCACTGATATTTGTCACAGGTTATTGTATTATTGTATAGAAAATTGTAGATTTGGGGCAGGTTGGATCTGAGATTCACCCATTCAGAATGGACTCCAAGCTGACCTAAATACTGGTCGATGCAGACCTGATTCTCGTTCCTTTTCCTTTAATATATGCTTAATTAAAATGGCATTGTTAGTGTCCTACATTAAATAAACACTACTTTCTTTAAAACTTTAATAAAATCACGCTATCCCCGGCGTTTTTGGTTTGAAATTTGATGCGTTTAAGTTCTTATTAGAGCAAAGTCGTGATTTGATTGCTGTCAGAAGCATCCAATAAGATTTAGAGTGTTGAATAAAAGCGCTTCAAAGGCGGGCACTGTCAACACGTATTAGCCAATCACAGCCATCACCAGCTTGTCGGTAGCCAATCGAAAGCGAGGATTCACCTGCCTGTGGTATATGGTGGAAGTGAGGCTGCTCATCTCCTCAGACGGAAACACAGTGCAGTTATTCATGGTGAGTAGCTTTAAAGCTGTGTTGCTGGAATGTGACATTAAAAAGGCTTAAAATTATGGGTGGAATGTCGTGTTTTAGACGGTGTGGCTGCCGTGAAGGCTTGCTAGTGATAACCGGAGAATAACGGCGTTAAACGGTACTTCCGGTCCGCTGTGTTCATAACGGTATGATGATGTTTAACCAAGTGGTGATAATTGACCGAATAGTTTGGCAGCTAGAAGGACTTTGTCATAGAAACACCGTGAATGTGTTTAGGTAAAAATTAAATCTGTACTAAAATAGAGCGTTGCGAAAACAGTATAAATAAACAGTAACCTTGTGAGACAGTTTTTTTATTTTATTTTTACTTTTTTATAGCAGGTCACCCTTTTGTTCAAGAAAAAATTAATTTTCGAATTAATTAATTTATTTAGGTCACATTAGTTATTGATATTTCTGCTCCACCTGGTGGCTGTAGTTGCCTCCAGAGACGTCACTACAATTGAAAGACACGGGTGGCTTTGCCCCAATATCTAGGTTATTTTTCTTTCACACATTTTCCAGGGGTTTTTTTCTTTCTTTTTTTTTTTTGGTGTTGTTTTTTTTTTGTTTGTTTTTCTCTCTCAACTGTAAACGTTACATATTAACAAGCAGATTTTATTTCCAAAGATACAATGAGTAAAGACAAAAAGCAATTTGCAAATGGTTCATTAAGCGAAAAATATCATACAAATAAATCAGGAAGAGTTGGGGAAACAAAGTCATCGAAACGTGTCAGTCTGGAGAGAGTCCATTATCTACAAATGGAGAGAGCATGGGAGAATGTTGAACTTTCCCAGGAGGGGTTTACCTAAATTACTCCAAGAATTCATTAAAAAAAGATTCCCAAATGCTTGATGGGAGTTGTCGCCAAGGGGCAATTAGTGATTAGTTTTGCAAAAATACTTGCAATTAGATAGCAGGCGAGTGGTAATTATGTTTTTATACAGGGCCAGGTTGGTTTGGGTATGTTTTTTTTTTTTTTTTCTATCAGAAAGTGAAAATATGGTTGGAAAAATCCATTTTGTGTATTTAATTAAGCAGATTATTTTTGTCTGATATCAGAACTTGTTTCTGATCTTAAATGTGACACAAAAGCCAAAAAAAAGAGACATTTGTAAGGGAGAGGAATACTTTTTCACAACTCTGAAATCTATTTATATTTATATTATTTATTTTAATACTCCAACTAATACAAAAAATGATGTCTTGATTCATTACAGACTGAATGATATAGTATTTTTATTTTATCTTTTTCAATTTTTGCTCACAGTTCAAACCCCCTCCCCACAATAAATTTAGATTAATAGAAAATAAGAATACATGAGACCAATAAATTTATTTTTAATACAGTTGTAGCTTTTCAAAGGCTTGATTGAAAATACAGTTTTAAAATCAGTTTTATAGATAACTTGCTCATTTTTAGGACTTAATTCAATCTCGTATTATCTATATTAATCCATAGTCTTTGTCATTTTTAGTGAAATGTAGAATTATGGGTTGGCATCTTAAACATAACAACATCCACGTCGACGTTCTTAATTTGGCATAACTTGCCAGAACCGGAATGGCTTCATTCTCCTTCCTTTTTTTTTTTTTTTTTTTTATTTAATACGTTTATTGTCGTATTGTGCGACTGTCTCTCCTTGCCGCCCACTCCTTCCTCTCATCTTTTCATTCACATCTCTTGTTTTGTCATCCCTTCATTTCAGATGCAGTTCATGCTTCTGTTCAGTCGTCAAGGCAAGCTCCGGCTGCAGAAATGGTACGTGCCTCTGTCTGACAAAGAGAAAAAGAAGATCACCAGAGAGCTGGTGCAGACCGTCCTGGCCCGGAAGCCTAAAATGTGCAGCTTTCTGGAGTGGAGAGACCTAAAGATTGTTTATAAGAGGTGGGTGGTGATTGGGTCTTGTTCAAGAACCCGATCTTATCTGGACCTTCTTTGACTAATTGGTTATGTGGTTCGGTGAGGTGGATCAGGAACGGCTGTCGGCAATGAGATAAAACCATCATGAATAGACTACAAGTAGGAGGAGTATCAATTTTCCCCTCATTATATCCTGTTGCTGTGCCAACGGGCAAGGAGGCAGACTATTGGTGAGGCTGGGTGGCCCAGTCTGAACAGATTAACATGGGACTGAAGGTGCCTGAGCAGGCAGGTTTATTTACAAGCTGTAGTTAAGTAATGAAAAGGTGTTTTTTTTTTTTTTTTGTCACTGCTGTTTTTTCTGGACTGTCCACTTTCCTTATTGAAATGGCTCAAACTCAGTCAGACTGGATGGAGTGTGTCTGTGAACACCAGTTTTTAAGTCTCGCCTCAGATTCTCGATTTAAGTTTGTGTCCTGAATTGAAAGGGAAACGCTGGTTTTGATCCCTTGTGAGTAAAGGTTCAACCTGCATTGAAAGGTTAGGAGGTATGAAACATGTTGGCTCTATTTCTATATTTACATAAATGTATTATAAATTAGTGGAGTACTGTCACTGAAGTGGACTTGAAATACGACAAAACTAATTTCCAAGTGACTTTTCAGCAAGATATAGGAGCTTGTTTTAACTAAATAATCCCTTGATGTTGATTAAATAAAAAAGCTCTACTGCCAGACCTTTTTTTTTTATTTTATTTTTTTTTTAAACGTAACGTAATCTACCACTGGGACTCACTTTTTCATCAATATTAGGTAAGTATTGAGTTAAAAAGCTCCCATGTCTTTTTGAAAAGTTGCTTGTAAGTTAGTTTTGTTTTATTTCAATTGTACTAAGATGTTTGCACTAGAAACTACACAAAAGACTTGGTAATATTTTGTGCTTTTGCAGTGACATGTCTCCTTTGTTTGTCTTAATATTGAGATTGAATTACGCACAGCTGGACTATATTTAGTAATTAGCTCCTTCAGGGAATCGGCAGCAGGATCAGAAGTATATTGTTACTAAAGCTAAACGTTTAAGGACATAAATCCTCATAAGAATTATTTTTATGAAGGAAAGCTTCCTGTTTATAATAATTTTTTTTTTTATGTGATGACTTGCAAAAGAGAGAAGTAATGAAGTGCACAAGGAAAACCCCTATAGAGTTGAATCAATAACAGGAAACAAATCATAGTACAAGCAAGAAACTGCCTTTTTGTTTCTGTAAAGCAGGCAACACCTTTATTCTTGTCTGAAACCAACTCTGCGGACCACCATGCCTCGCCGCCTCCTGCTCGCCCCGCCCTGTGGCTGGAGAGGAGCAGCTGACCAGCTTTTTTATTAGCCAATCATCACATGCTTAAAGAGAGCCTCTGGGATTATCGGGGATAAGGAACTGCAGCAGGGGCTTAACTGATTCAGCATCCTCCTCTGGCTCCTGGCGTTTTAATGAACACGCTGCGCACAGTAAGCAGCCATCTTTAATAACGGCCGAGAACTCCTCCCTCAGCAGTATTTAAGTGCAAAGGGAAACCGTACTGTATATCACTTCTGTGTAACGTGTAAAGTCATCTCTTCCTACCAGGTGCTGCACCATGTCCAGAACATATTTAAAGTTGCTGAAAATTATGACATGATCATTTACAATACCCTCTACGATTGTACTGATGTTGTAATGATATCGATTCTAAATATTGTGTTTTTCTGGGCTTTTTTTGTGTTTTTTTTTTTTTAATGGTAAAAGAGGTTTATTTGAGCACTTTGTGTTCTTGCTGTGTCATAGATATGCCAGCCTGTATTTCTGCTGTGCCATCGAGGACCAGGACAATGAGCTCATCACACTGGAAATCATCCACAGATACGTGGAGCTGCTGGATAAATACTTTGGCAGCGTGCGTTTGGATCTCTTGCTCAGTTTTCATTCATATTGTTTGTTTTTTTTGTTGTTGTTTTTTTTTAAAGTGCACACATAGCCAGATATCTGGGGAAAAATAGACACATTTGAATGTGTTTTGGCCTTTCAGCCACACAAAATCTCTAATATTAAAACCAGTTGAGCTTAGCAATGACCACAACATGTACTGCGTATATTTACTTTTTCAGGTTTGTGAGCTTGACATTATTTTCAACTTTGAGAAGGCCTACTTCATTCTGGATGAGTTCTTGCTGGGCGGCGAGGCTCAGGAAACGTCCAAGAAGAACGTTCTGAAGGCCATTGAGCAGGCAGACCTACTGCAGGAGGTAAGACCTGCACTCACTGGTAAAGCAGTAATTATTATAATAATATAACATTTTAGCTCATTTCCATTTCATTTTGTTTACATCAGCGACAAATAAAATGCATCTTTTACACTGTAGCATTGCTGCGTTTTAATAATGGTTAAATTAGTGAGGATTTTGAATATTAATGAGGATAGTAATAATAGGTCTTGTTCCTAAATGGCAATAAACTCCCTTTATAGTTTTTATTTTTTCATTAGATTTGAATATACATTTTAAATGTTTGTCAATTGAATAAAAAGAACAAGCTTTTAAAAGGATGACTAATGCCTAGTAAGCAGACACAAGTGTTACAGGTCACTAACTCACCGTGAAAGATTATAAATGTTGGTGAATGGGAGTCTGTGTGTGTATATTGCTTTCTTATTATAATCATTTATTCTGTCTAGAAAAACTGACTTGGTGTCAGGATTGAAAATTCACCTTCCACCATGACATCAGACAGGATTTTGTCCTAAAACAAGAGCAGTTGAAGCGCATTACTTTCTTCGTTAGTTTTGTTGTTGAGAAGCCATGTAGTTTTGACCAGGGTATCTGCCACCACTTTGTCTGCCATATTTTTGACTTCCTCTTACATCTTAAAAACTGATATCCTGCGATGTACATCATCCAAACAAAAACAATCAATTTCGGGCTTTGAGTTTTTTCAAAATCTAACGATCTTTGTACATGGTCAGTGAGTGCAAAGGCATAGAAATACCCCACATTTATCACAAAACAAACGTATATGGTGGTGTAAATGCACCACCACATCTCTGCTGTTTGGTCGTAGTTAAATTCTTTCTGGTTGTTTAATATTTCTTTTTTTTTTTTGTAATTTGTCTTGTCATGCTCTTCAGTGTGCGTTATGTTTCTTGCATTTAGGTCGCTTAGTCTCGATTGAAACTGACATGTTTCTCTCTGTGCTTGTGTATTCTTTGCTGTTGTGATTTGCAGAACATAGACTTTCAGATGCGTCTGTTTGCAGGTACAGTTTGCTAAACTCAATGTAGGACTTCCTGTAGTCTTAGATCAGTAGCCCTAGATAGACTATAGCCATCAGAATTAACATACCAGCAATGGCCAAATTTGACACCTGGATTATGACATTGAAAAAAAGAGTTTCTGGTGTGTTATCTGCTTCATACTGACCTCATAGTAAAGCTTATATGTCTTATGGAGCCACAGTTTTCAAAGGGCAAATATCATCATAGCTTAAAGCCAAAAACCTACAAATCTTGTAACCATGAAACATAAATAAATTAAAGTTGGTCTAATAATTTAAATTTGGCACTAGCTTGAAATTCTGTTGCACCAAAACATGCTTGGTTAATATTACTCACAGTTGGACTAATCAAGTTGAGTGAAATGACAGACCGTTTGTCCTTGGAATTAAATTTTGCCAGATGCATTACTGTAGTGCAGCAAAGCCCTGGCAAAAAAGGCGTAGGCTCATTACAAGTTATTAAAAAAGTGACACTTTCAGCTGCTTCCATTCACTTCCACTACATTTTACACAACAACTTTGGTAATAGAGTTATCCTGGTGTGGCAGTAGTTTGTTCTTCCCCACTAGAGAAATCACCAAATAAATAAATAAACTTGTGTTTTGGTGAAGTTCTTGTCTGCCTTTAGCTTGGGTATCTTTTTAAAACATTTTTTTTTAGAGTTCTCCCTAAATATAAGTGAAAATAAAAAATTTAAACATGATGATATATGCCCTTTAGATGTTAACTCTGTAGCATGATGGAACTTTTGTTCACATGTTTAGAGGGCATCAGTAGGTTAACATTCATAGTAGTTCTGGGATCAAGGCTTCACATGTTACTACAAGAAAACTCTAAGTGGAGATTCTCAGGCATCCAAGTTATGTTCGACCCGCTCGCTGACCACAAAACAATCCAACTTCACTGTGATAAGGGACAAGCATATTTAGCACAAACATTGGGAAAATTTGTGTTTTCTTTGTAAATGGTGCCTCATTTGTAAGCCATGTCCATTTGTGGGTTGAGTAGAGTACACGGGTTGCGCCCAAATAAATTTGCCAAATCCTTTCTGCCAATCCCAAACGCCATATTCTGCTTTTTGACTCTTGTTTGGTGTTGGTTATGGGACTCGATGATCACACTGCTGTGGTACAGAATGTGAGTCCTTAACCAGGATTTGTGTGAAACAACCAGGTTGGTTGTGTTCATCATTTTGAGATGAACAGCATTCCAGAGTTGATCCCTCCAGTGTTCAATGTGGATCAGACCAGAACAAAACTGTGCCCAAGGTATTTCATCTTCTCCAATCCCAAATCCTAGATGTAGTGGTGCAGGGATGGTTCCGGGCCAAGCCAGATGTTGCGCAGAAGTGATTTGATTGACAGCAGAGTGAATTTGTTGATTGGTCTGTGGATTTATGTCACTGTAAAAGTGAATGCCGTACTTAAGGAATAGCACATTCATCGTCAACTGGATGGGACAACCCGCAATGAACAAATGTACTAAGATATTTTGGAGAAAATGGCTGCCCAATGGTACAGGCAAAAATGACATCTTCAGAGCATCGACCTTAGCTGCTGACGCTCACAGCCCACTCGCATTCCCACATCCCAGCCCATATTTACACCCACTAAGACAGGGGCGTCAAACTGCAGTCCTCAAGGGCCACTGCCCTGCAGTTTTCAGATGTGGCAGAGGTACAAAACACTGGAATGAAATGGCTTAATTACCTCCTTCTTGTTTAGATCAGTTCTCCAGAGCCTTGCTAATGACCTAATTATTCTATTCAGGTGGTGCAGCAGAGGCACATCTAAAAGCTGCAGGGCTGTGGCCCTCCAGGACTGGAGTTTGACACCTGTGCACCTAAAGGTCCAAACTTCGCAAGAGCCGAACCAGACATTAAACGACTGGAGTGAGACTTGACAATGGAGGGGGGGCTTTGGAGGGTAGTTTGGTGCTTTATAGACAGATAATTTCAGACATATTCAACTGACTGTCCATTATTAAATGGACAATAAGTTGTGGATATTAATGGACTTATTAAGTCGGACAGAGAAAAGAGAGTTGAAGCAGGAAGGAAGGGAGACAATCGTAGAAGCGCTCATGGTTTCACAAAAGAAGACGAGGTCACATTTTACGATTGCCAAGAAAATATCACACACTACTTGATATTTATCGCAGGTTGTCTTTGGTCATGCAAGCTCCTAATCGGCGCTCAACGTATCTGTAACACCAAAAGTCCACAGACCACCGATTCAAACTCATGACCAGAGATTTTCTTTCACGACAAGAGATTTTGGCTAAGACGTCTGACAATCACACAACATGAATCCTGCTTAACAGTGGAGAAATGGAACTGCTAATGGTTGCAGTATTTCATGTCAATATCACTCTGCACAGAGATTGCCTCCAGTCATGACAAGCCTTGTTTTTTCCACTGAGAGAGATGCTGCCTCATAACATCACACTGCCTCCACCAATAAGCTGTTTGGCACGGGCAAGGTGGATTTGACAAGCTTTTCATGAGCCTAACCCACATACTCAACTCGGCTGCACAAATGCATTTTGCATACAAATTGTGGCACCGTTTAGGGTGAAATACCCAATGGTTTACGATTTATTGCCAAGAATTATTGCTACGGCAAAGAAGTGGTTGATAAAACCCAGTTTACAATGAATGTAGCCAGTTAGATAGCAGGCTGATGGGTTTGCTGCATATAATTCCTCAACATTTGGTGAGATAGCGCTCCAAAAGGCCCCAGCTAATGAGTTCTTGGAAGGGAAATCGGGTCACTGCTGTCGAGCCCATTAACATCCACCAGAGAAAAGCAGTGTTATTTAGAGAGAAAGCAGGGACACTCTTTTTCTCTACACACGGTGACAAAATACTGCACAGGTTTGGCTTTTTGGTGACAGAACCCCACAATATGTTACTGGCTTAAGATGCACCAATAATACACAAACATCCTCCTGGTGGACTGTGAATGAATTAAAGATATCCGTCTTTAGTCATTTACCTTGAACCAATTCTATCTCATTGTGAAAATATTGTACATTAAAGTATAAAAACTGCGGACATCCAGATGTCTCCAATTTTACAAGTTGGACCAAATTCAGCTATGAATTTGGACAAAACTGAAGTGAAATGGTTAGGTAACGTATTCATGGATCCAGTGTTGGGGAATGTAAATGAGTCCCATTGTAATTATCTGCGTGAGGCAGTTGCTGCCAGGCAAGTCCAAAATGCCAGAGGACACAATGGTGAAGCCGTCTGTGTATTTACAGACAGCCTGGCTGTCTGTGCACAGACTGTCCTCTGACCCTTAGAGGGTTGTGGTAAGTTCTTCCTCAGCTCTTTCCCTTGTAGTGTACACAGTAGATCAGTGGGATGGTGTCTGATATTAGAAGAAGTGGAGTGAAAACAAGATGTCCATTTTAATCACTCCGAGAGGAGCAGAAAAAAAATTGATCGGCTCAATTCTGTATTTATAGAGCCAGAGTGAAGACTGGGGAAGTTTGCCAAATGAGGAGATCTTGTAAAGGCCTATCCGTGCCTCCATCCATTTAATTGGTAACTAGACTGGTGAAGTCAGTCAGTCGGCATGGGTTTTTGCAGCTCTGTGTGCCGTGAACTTCTGATTGCATGCGTTTCTGTCAGTCTGACTGTCTCTTAACTCTGAGCAAAACGTACATCAGCACTGAAAGGCTCATAGCTGGCATGAACAAGGCTGCACATTTTTCCATACACACACGCAGCCCTACTAACAGATTAAAATATAATCCAACACTTTTCAGCTATAGACAAGCTTTTTGTAGTTTACTTTTGAAGAAGAGTTGAAAATCAGATAAATTGGAATGTTAAATTATGAGTGTTGATTTTGGTTTTTAAATGGCATTAGCTGTAGAGACCGGGATTTTATATATATATATATATATATATATATATATATATATATAAGATGGAAGATGGTAATGGCGAACCAACCGGACATTGTGGTGGTGGATAAAGAGCAGAGGAAAGCCGTTGTGGTGGATGTAGCAATACCAAGTGACCACA
>CAEGAE010019504.1:0-98334 GCA_903067095.1 Girardinus metallicus | reverse complement strand
TATATATATATATATATATATGTCTCGTCTCATTCTCACGTTTAGCTTACACAGACCTAACATTTAAGTGTCTACAGCTGTTTCTGTCCTTGTAACCCTCCATTACTGCTCTGGTATTTATGTTAAATGTCAAAAGACATATTTACCTTTATATCATTAATGTCACAGTTTTATACTGTCCTGCAGAGTTAATATCTAGTGGCCCCTCATGGAAACCACTTCTATTCTTCTTTTTCTCGCTGTGTGTCGGCTTTACCCGACACGCGGACACGCAATGTCCAGTCCAGTAATGTACATCCATCCATATGTATCAATGCTGCTGCCTCGCGCTCTGTCCTTCTCTCGCTATGTTGCATTCAAAGTTGTCAGAAAAAAGAGATTTATGCGCTTAATGTCCGATTTGCAATAACTATATATTGAATTCATAGTCACCAGCTGGGGTGGCAACAGGCTTGGCAAGGCTCTCATTTGGGGTAGCAACTGCCACCCCATGCCAGCCCAGTAGATCCGCCCGTTTGTAGACCCGGGCCTCGGGTACTTCTGGCTCCACCAGAGCTCTCACAGCATCACACTGTTCCAATGTTGAGTTTGTCATTTAAAAGTGTTGAATCCATAGTTCATCTGAAAAAATTACTGACTGCAATTTTCCAAAAATGGCAAATTTTTGGAAAATTGTGCCATTTATATATTGTACCAAATATAAGCGGTTTGTCGCTCCAATGCCTGAATAAGACGCTGACATCTCCTCTGATGGCTCATGAGCCTTCCATCATGCAGTGACACATGTTTGCATGCCTGTGCAGAGTTAATCATGCAAGATTTTAATTTCATTTTTTGTATTTAATCGAAACACAATTGCGAAACTGTTTATTTGTTATTAGCATC
This sequence comes from Girardinus metallicus, assembly GCA_903067095.1. Lineage (NCBI taxonomy): Eukaryota > Metazoa > Chordata > Actinopteri > Cyprinodontiformes > Poeciliidae > Girardinus > Girardinus metallicus. The sequence goes on along the minus strand of CAEGAE010019504.1, from coordinate 97,449 downwards.
ATATCAAAACAGTTTTGCTCACGTGTGTAATGAAAACGTAGCTGCTGAGTGACTCCAAATCCAAAAATTCAAATGTATGATCATTCAAAAAAGGTCAAATATAGAAAGTCAGGTGTCGAGACTCACAGAATAGGTTAATGTCTAGAAATTTGACAGGAGGTGGAAGTCTGTCATAGCCGAGCAAGGTGAGAACAGTCCGTTGGTTGGCAACTAGAAGACAAACGAGAGCCAGAAACAACACTTGCTGTATACTTGGATAAGTCTGTCGATAATCTGGCACAGCAGAGACTGGAGAGCTCTCAGGTGGTGCTCCATACAGGTGGAACAGAGAGACAATCAGCACGGCCCAGGTGGGCTAAATGAGGCTGATTGCTGATCAGAGGCTTGGCTGGAAGAACCTAAAGAGAAAACATGAAATGCAAACAAGTCGACTCTCAACACAGACAATGTAAAGCTGAAATGTGAATAACTTCAAAAACAAAACCTAAGCTAAGAAGGGACTATATCAGGTCAGCACAAAATAGTTGTCCAAAAAAATCATTTGGTTTTATTAGCATAACACAATGAGATAAAGTAATGTCTGTAGTCATAAAAACATGCCATAGTAAAAACACAAGTAGAAGGAAAATGAAGAGGAAATTTGTAGATTTTTAAATAGATTGAGGGTTCTGAAGTCAGCTAATAAACATACATTCATGTATGGTCACCACAAGGAGAATAAAACGTTCAGCTGTAAGAATGTTTTTTTTCCTAAATGACAAAGTTTCCTGTCCTACACCCTTCCTTCCTCAAACAGCTCATTTTCCACCAGAGCCATTATTAAACACTGTTATGAAATAAATGTTCCAGGAAACAATCCCCCTTTTTCTCCATGTGGAAGATGAACACAATTTATTATTTCAGTTCCACATATAAAAATATTTCTTTATTTCTGAGTTTGCCATAGTTTGCTATTGGAATGTGTAAATATACTTTACTACAGTTTTGTTTGCTTTTGTTTTAAATTTATTTTGCTTGTATATAACTGTGTTCCTTCATTACACTATGTTCAATAAAGTCAAACTACTACTAATTCTAGTACTACTTAATTTGACTGAACCGGGAATACTGTTCTTAAGACACGTCTAGAGCCCAAACCGTCTGTCACAATGAGATACCGCTGAGAATAGGAACGCCACAGCTCTTCTGGAACACATCCACTTTCATTCATCTGAATAAAATAGCTAAAAGGTTGAAAGCAGAAGCAAAGGGATGATTAAAAGTGTCACAAGTGAACTAAAAAATGTGCCAGAGAGAGTTGTTGATGTTGTTTCCTCTTGTTTGGCAGTAGAATAGTTGGAGACTTGAAAATTAGTTCTTTAGTTCAGCTGTCTAGTAGACGGCTGCCTGAGAAACGTTAATTAGGGTCATTGACGATCCATGGAGACAGACTTCAACTCTCCACAGAGAAAGAGACATGCACACTTGGGAAATTAATGAGTAATTCCTTCATCATTATGACCTTTTTGTTTTCCAAAACTGTCTGATTCTGCTGGAAAATATTTCTGATGTTGTAGGTTTTTCATTAGTATAATAGCATATGCTTGTTAAAAGCAAACTTAACTTTTAATTGACTCAACAGTTGTGTTTTTTTCTTTTTTTACATTGTGCTTTTCAATTGCAGCAGGTCAATTACCAGAACTAATGTTATCTTTACACAGCAGGTCTTAATGCTCAATTCCATTTTTTATACTACTAGTTAAATGCAACCACAATCAGACTTCAGTGTGAATTGTTTATGTGCCCAAAGTGACAAACTTGCGCAGAAGAACAGACATTAGTCAGCAGCACTTTGTTTATACAAGCAATAATGGCAAAAAGCAATGGCCTTTTGTGGAACATTGACCGCAGCTTCTGTAGAGAAGATTGCATACCAATTTTCAAGACGAATACACGAGATAGTTTGTGGAATTGTGAAATTGATTCATGAAACTTCAGCATAATCAGACTATTAAATATTTGGCGAGTCGCTCCAGATACCACCAGGAACCTGGAGACTTTTAGTTAGATGGAAATTAGCTTTTTAATGGACTTGATGTAGTGGTTAGCTCAAGTATCATGAGATTTCATCTTTGGTTTTCATACTGAAATCACATTCATCTATTCAAGATTGTTTTAATGCCAAAACACAGATTTAAACAGTTGTTATGATTAAAAGAGTAATAAATAAAGGTAACCTTAAAGTTGACAGTAAATGTTTAAATACCGTGGTCTTCGTTGTATAAATTCAGAACATACTGCAGTTTACATTGTGCTTTCCCGTCTCAGATTTTGCATGTTTAGACTTCAGTTGGACACAGATGGAAATTGCTCCTCTTAATTCATTAAGACATTATGAGTTTGCCCTGAAGATGTCTCCTATAACTTTCTTAGAGAGACATACAGCCTGTCAGGTTAGCATTTCTGTTTTTCTTCTGTAGCTATTCAGTGTGCCAAAAGTCCCTACTGTGTGCCTGAATTAAGCCATCATGTTGATAACATGTTTTACACAAAAAACTGTTTGACTTTTAGTCAAAACAGTCAATTAATATTTAAAATAAGAATGTCATATTATGACGTCAGTCCTAATAAGAATAAAAGGGTTCATAGTTCCAACTTTTAGTTTAATTTTTACTCTGGAATAAGCCCATCCACCCATCAATTGCATGTAACACTCAGTATTTCTTCTCCTCTTTTAGCTGATCACTAATTCACTAAATGACTTTATACATATATATATATATTTATATATATAAACTGAAGGTGAAAAAGTATTTAATGCTGCAAAAACAAATTGCTAACATATTGTATGATAAAGAAAAGTAGTGGATGAGTGTGAAGTTTCTGGCCAGCAAACGGCGGATGGTAGACCCAGGGTTATATCATCTATTTTTTACTGATTGGCATGATGAGGCTTAATGTAAAAGTTTCAACCTTATATTTCATTTATTTTTTAAATGGCTGTTTTGATTTGTGGTGATGTTTGGACCCAAGGTGCAGATCATTCATGATGCAATGTTTTAACATACGAATGTGTTGTCTATTATTGTTCTTCTGTCTTATTGACTCCTCTGGTTGGTAAAGTGTGAAAGCAGCTTGTGTATAATCTGCTCTGTTATTTAGATTTTAATAAATAACGGATTGACGCTGCTGCTGAGTTTGCTTTTGGATGACTGATAAAGTCTAACACTGCTGATGCAAAAAGGCCAAAAATATATACAATGTAAATCTCAACCTGACATTTAGTACATTTAAAAATCACAATTAATAGGAGCATCTGTTCGCCAGAATTGTAGAGGAATTTGAAAAAAAAAAAAAAGTTAAACAAAATCATCGCCCACTGTGAGGGGAGTGTCTGCTTTAAAGGAAGACATTTGGTGATTCGTTTACCACAGATGACAGATTGTGACTTGGTCTGAGTAATCTGGCTATGAATACAATATAGTGAAATAAGAACAGAGCTGAACCAAACCCAAAGCTCAGTTTGTCACGGTGTCCCCTGCTATTCTGTGGTCATGATGCATCCATTGTGCAGGGTAAGTGTTATCATCTGGTGCAGAGGTGCTGCCCATAAACATCAACTGGAGGCACACGGGAAAGGAGCTGCAAATAATGATTATTTTAGTAATTGATTATTCTATTGATTAGTTGGAAAAAAAAAAACTGGCATATTCTGCATTTTCAACACTTGAGCCTTTTTACACAATACTAAAAATACATTAATATATGCAATAAACTAAAAATTCATAACATTTTATTGTTTTAAATGCAGTGAATTCCTTTAGCTCGATCCTTTGACTCGATCAAAAACTCCTTCTAACATAAACGTGAAAATCTGAATTCTTTCTGCTTGACTTATCAATACAGTTGGAAGATTAACCAATTAGTAATTTGATCAAATATGTGCTTAAAATTGGAAGTTGGAGTCTCATCTTTTTACCTCTTTACTAACTGCAATAGAAAGACTTGATTATTTGAAAATGCTTTCATCTAGTTTATCTTTAGAAAGTAATGCATCGATAACAGGGAGATTTGCTGAAGCTTTCTTTTCCCTCAAATATTACATTTTTCAAATATGCAATATTTTGTATATTGTGCATCTGTCTAACAACATTATTTACAAAGCCATTTTTCGCTAGTTATATTTTTCAATCTCTTCATTGATTATAAGCAAATATAAGCAGGAATTTGTACTTGCATCTTGCAATAAAAACTGTAGTAAAAAATAATGATTCCTCAAAAGAGCAAAAATTACAATCCCACTCTTATCCCAGCCAATAAGCTACTTTACCCTGAGTCTTTTCTTTTGCCCAGATTAACTGCTATCCAGTTTCTCTTTTGCATAAAATAAACCAACCTCCAACCACAGCAACTGAACCTCAGAAAGAAGTTTTTTTGTAGCAGTAATATCTAACCATTTCAGAAAGCAATGAAAAATAATAATCCTGACAAAATGCTCTCTTTGATCTTCCCCATAAAGAAGTCCTCGCCGCCTCTGGAGGACTCGCCATTATCAGCATCCACAGCGACTGCAGCGAAAATCCAGCAGAGACAGAAAATGAGTAAAGCGGACGAGCCTGATAACGTCTTAGTTGTGCACCAAAAACCTGACCCACTCAGCTCACTGATGTCGTTACGGATGATTTTATTATTTGATATAACAGATATGATATATAATTTTAATATGTTACTGGCGTGTAATGTTTTGCGGCAGCCACCATGGTCCCAGAGGTTAGAAATCTGTCGGATTTTGACCTAAACTATTTCAGCCCTGTGGCATTGAGCCTTTTTTTCTGAGCCAGTGCTGCTCTACATCAAAGCCAACTTGTCTGGTTCCTAACCAGTTTGGATTTAAAACCAGGCCTGCAGATGATGGGGTCTTTATTGACTTTCATTCACTAGACAAAAAAAACACAATACAAAAACCAGCATTGTATTCAGGACTACAATCCACCATGAAACGTGCAGGTAAACTGAACCTTGGGAGCTGAGGAACTATTTTTTAAAGATAAATATTAAACTCTTCGATGATATAAAGTGTTTGCAGTAAACTGTGAAATGTCTCCAGATGATCACTTGCACCAATCTATGACAAAATCTACGAGGAGTCAGCTGTGGTTAAAACTACCCAAATGTTGTTTTTGAGCTGATTTCTGCTGTATCCAAAGTCTGTAATAACTGGCTTTGTTATGCTGCTTGCAAACATTTTTAAATGATGCAAATTCTAATTTCATCATGAAATATGTGCTTTTTATTAAGAGTTCAGTGACTGAATACTGTATGAAAACGTAAAGTGTGACAGAATATGTGTAATATGGCGATAACAGTGAAGTGACTGAGATATAAATGCTGCCCAATGTCATGTCAGTTATTTTGCTGCTGCTTTTCTTTGGAACTTTGTGACTGAGCCTTTGCAGGAGCTGCTTTACCTTTGCTACTTTAGTTATGTTCCTTTGGCTTAAACTATTAGCAGCATGGATGGTACTTTCACCTTTAATGACTGTGGTTAAATTGGCTCATTAAGCCATCTTTACATACAACTACATGAAAGCCTTGAGTAAGCAGCAGCTTCAGTGTATTTTTTAAACTGAAAGTTGTAAAAATGCTTTCTGGTAAAAAAAAATGTATTTGTGAATTGCAAATGACCATATATAGTAATGAACACAGATTATATGCTAAAGCACAGCAAGTTGAATAACTAAAGAATAATGACAGAAAAATATTTTACCCAAATTTATTTAAGCTCCTGCAAAGATATTAAAGGGGACTTTCTTTGTTGAGCTGCAGATAATTCAGTGAGACCATAACCTTTTGAATATTTATCTTTACGCAGTGATCTGTAGCATTTCAGTATACTTGATGAACACTTCCACAAAAAAGCTCTTTGACTGCAGAAGTTCATAGAAGATGACATTTAATCAGGACGCTCTGTAAAAAAAAATACCAAAGGAAGCTTTAAAGTATGAAGTCCATACAGAAGTACTGCTTTATGATTCATGAAGTTGTGATTTGTTGAGAACCATGTTTGAGACAGCTACACAAAACAGAAAGGAAGTGTAAGCCATTCATCCATCTCAGGACAATGCAGAAACAGCCTGATAACCTGAAAAGAGATTTTAAAAGAAATATTCTGACAGGAAGAGACGGTCACAGATCACCTCAGGTTGTCTTAAAATTGAGAACAGCAAACAAACACCTTTTACCTCTCGTTTCTCAAACTGTCAAAGGTAAAAAAAAAATTAAAAAAGCATTTCTAACTAAAGTTATACGATTACAAAACACAAAAATCTAAACAAAAACTGGTTGTTTGAGATTAGCCTTACCTTGCAGATTAAAACTGTAGTTTAAAACACTGTCATAGGCATATATTGCGTTCATGTCTCTTGAAAACAATATGTGCAGCTTTGTTATGTCTAAAAATGGTGGCGTTCTCAATCCAAACCAAGACCCCCCAGTTTGTCTTTTTGAAACTGATAAAATGTAAGAGTCCTTTAATGAGAAGACGATTTGATTTGTTTTACTGAATAAACCTAAAAGTAAATCATTCTAATTTGATTTGGCCATATTTATCTTAATAAACTGAATAAAACAAATTCAAAAGGCTCATGATCCATTTCTACCTTTTTATATTTCATGCAACTAGATAAATTAAAATAATTGTTCTATGCAGTAATCCTGAACAATGAATTCTAGGAGTGCATCAGGGTTCTTTTTTAACAATTTTTTAATTGTTAGAAAAAAAGCTAAAAGCTTCTCCTTGAAGCTTTTTAGACCAAGCTTCAAGGAGACATATTCTGTATATTCCATATTCCTAATAAAAGTTTTTATGTGGTACAAAGTTCATAATTTTCTCAAAACTGAAAGCCTGTTTACTATGATACATTATCCCTGCCGTTGCACCGACTTCAACATCTTAAAATCTGTAAACCAATGTGCATTTTTAGCTTATTTGGTAGCTGTGTCTTCTCTTTGCTTGAATAGGAGAAAGAAAATGGGATACACAATTTTACGTTTCAGAGGCTTCAAAGAACGGTATTCACCAACAGATGCTGGGCAAAACCATTTTAATAGTTGATCAGCACCACAATCACAGCAACATGTCAGAGAGAGCCTCCTCTCAGGAACACAGTGCACATTAGTCATGTTGTTATACACATCATTTATTTGGTTAAAAGATTTTCTGCTTCCATCAACTTAATTTTCCTCTGAGACAAAAAAAAAAAACCCTCATCATCCTGGTGATATTTATTAAGTGGAGACTACAGGGAATATTAAAAGCTGCTTTGTCTTATTAGAAATGAAGATTTTAATTATAAAGACAAATAGAACATTTAATTAGGAGAAACTTAAAGAGACTGTTTTTAACAACTGTTTTAAAGACTTTCATTGAGTATGCAATTAAATTAAAGTTCAATATCTGGCTCCCAAGATAATATTACACAAAAGGCTCTGAATGGATTCCTATTGCATTTCTTTAAAATTAGGGGAATCACTGACATGTCATCAACATTGTGACAGTTTGAATGTCAAAAAGTATCTCCACATTTTCCACATTATCATTCTTGATGCTAGAATGTAGAAATATATAAAAAATGAGCTAAACAAAGTAAAAAAGCCATAAACCAGGGTTAAAGTGTACTTTGTGCTTAAATTAAACAAATAAAAACTACAACATACTCAAAACAGTTTTTTTTTTCAAATACATAAAATGTAGAAAAATAGAAAGGTAATATATTCAAAGAGTACACTTAAAACAAATACCTAGACATGTATCTTATTTCACCATCAAATGTAAACATACAAATATAAACCACAAATTACATTTTATTATTATTAGCTAGGTTTTAAATGTTTTCATATTTTTGAATCAGACATCTAAATTTTGTCTAAACTAAATGTCATTGGAGTACATACATGAAGTATGCCAGTGAGAATAATTGGGTGATTAAAAATATAAAGAAGCTCCAACAGTTCCATGTGCCATCATGACAAACTGAGTCTAAGAATGGAAAAAAGCCTTTTTCAATTAAATTATTGAAATTACTTTTTTTGGGATTTGCCAAAACGAAAATGAGAACTCTAATATTCAAATACTCACATTTCTTCTCGCCGCCTGAAGGAAAGAAATCTTCTTACTGCACAATTTGCCAAATTAGGCCTCTGTGGGTTTTGCTGCAAATTTTAAAGTTTGATATGAAGTCAAAGTAAAGCGCCGCATCTTATTATCCACGCCAAAATATAAATTTAGTCAGTCTCTTATGAAATACCAAATGAAGGAAGCTCTTGGGAAGTTATTTGTCATGGTAAAGAAATTCCAACTAGATAGAGTCAGTAAGTATGTTTTATTAATTGTATCTTTAAGTGAATGACTGTAGAACTGAAGAAAGGATATATACAGTAGACTCAAACTTTTGGCTTTGAGGTTTCTAGTAGATTTACTTTGATCCAAGCTCACTTACATTTGTGGAGGAAACACCCTTAATAAGAAACTCCTCAGTGCAGCATGATGATGCACTAGTAATTGGAACAGAATTAATTCATATCATATACAGTCTTATTCCAACTAACATTTTACCATAAATCCAATCCAAAATCTTTCTGAATGATGGATTCTCCATCTTGTTTTAATCAAACATTTAAAGAAACCGGTTTAGGATTTATTTACAATTAATCAAACTAATTACATGGAATTGAGAATTTAATTATGCTCATTATAAATTGCATTAAGGATCATTTCCCTTAAAAACCCACAAAAACAAAACATAGAAATAAAACTGTTTCAATTTACACTGGAAGCTTATTTGTTAATTGTTCAGAAATATTTGCTAACAATAGGCTGTTTTATTACAAATCAGACATTAACTGTTAAAATCAAAGGATAAAGCACTTCCCTTTCTGAACCACCTGGCAGGTTAGTTTTCCAGTACCTGAACATGTCCTTAGCGTATCAAGCAGAGCGACTTACTGCAGTCCAGATCTTCTCATGTCACCTTTTGATGAACCAGCCTAAAAGTTGTTCTGCGGCAGGAGGGAGCAGCTGGTTTGTCTGGTTCTGGGTCATTACAAGTTTGTGTTATTTCCCACTTTAGATCAGTCTGGAACCTGAGCAAAAGAGGTGTAGAGGACAAATAAAAAACTTCACGTAAAACTATTTTGAATGAAGCAAAGCAAGGTGCAAAGAAAAATGAAACAAAAGTCAGTCTGGCAAATTCTACTGGCTTGGTTTTGACTAAGCTAAGCTGGAGAGTTTTGCTGGTTTTGTGGTTCTGTTTCTCCACGTGTGTCTCCAAACAGCTGGAGGTTTCAGGTAGATGGCAAACGACGTGAAGCTACGTTGTGCCAGTCATTCAGAAAGAAAAACTGACAACCATTTCTTTCTACAACTTTTTAGTTAGCAGAAGAAAAAGTACAAAAATGTCATTTTATAAAAAACAGCCAAGCCAAAAAAAAAATTAAAAAAAAGCTTTCCCTCTGGTTTTGGAAAGGGGGAATATTGTGTATTTTCCAGGGAGATAGTGCCAATTTATAACACAATTAAGTAACTATGCTACCAGAAAAAGCAGCTTTTTAAAGACACAGAGACCCAATTTCAAGGTGTTAAATTGAGAAGTCCAATTTTGTAATGTTTGATACATACAGCATTTTTCTATCAATGCACTTGATTGCACTATAAAGTGGCACTGTGTGCCTGGAAAATACTTAATACTGCTCCTGGAATGCTGTAGCCTATATGTAGTATCAAAAGGATTTTTGCAACACCACAGCAAAGGACAGCCGAATCGACAAAACAAGCATTCAATAATTTTATTCTCCTGTTCTGATGCATTCTGATCGGCTGAGATCACAGTTGTTTGAGGCTAAAATAAAGATTCAGTGTATTAAAAATAGCAACAAGAGAAATAAATTCTTTGAATAGCCAAATAAATTAAAGTTCCATAAATTCATTTGGCCTTTTTTAAATCTAATGAAGAAAATTTTTTTTTGTGGAAATTATTCAAAATAAGTGAATTACAAACTACTACTACAATTAGACAAACCTGTTTTAATATTCTCATTTAAAAATACATTTTGAAATGTCTTAGTAACTGTTTTCATCTTTGTAGCACAAAATGCACCTTTTTTTTTTCTTACTTCTCATAAAAAACTAAATTGTCACAATTGTCAAGCAGCAAAAGATTAAAGTGTCAAACTGTGTCAGTATCAACAAGAGTATAAAATGTAGGGACAGTCGCACCATCAGCTGTCAGGCAAGTCAACAAACCATCACAGACGTGTTTACATCCTGCACCTGCATGATGGCATGTCATTGGCTAATTCAGTCACTTCCAGACTTTGTGAAGTGATAAGAAATGTAAATATGCAGCTCATTTTCAGATTAATAAAATATTACAGACCATGTTTGTTCTATATATTGGTATACTATATGTATTACTGTATTGATCACAGATTCAGTCACGTTTACATCTACCGTACACCAACATGTCTGAGGTAGATTAACAATTTCTCCACTGTTTACTGTAAGTTTTGATTGTCTCCCTTGCTAATTGCATGTTTAAGATAAAGAAAATGAGACTAATTATACAAACTTAATTCTTTCCTTTAAGGATGAAGTTTTTTAAACTTTCTGAAGGAGTGACTTTATTCCCAAAGAGTTTTAAGTTTATTAAACTGAGTGGGACAGATGTCTCGCCAGCGTGTACCAAACCCGATCCTTTCAAGAGTTTCCAGCCATCTCGCTGATTAATATTGGACACGCAGTCCATCACTTGCTTTCTGTCTCTGTCTCTCGTGTGGCCACCATGTTTTTATCAACTCTGCTTCTGAATGGGTTCCGTTAAGATGAGAAAACCTTTACGAGCGTCTCCCTGCTGGGACTTAAGTTGAGTTCAGATTAGAGTAGAAATGGATTTTCTTTTGTTGGGTAAAAAGTTCAAAAAAAGAAAATTAAAGCATGAAAAAGAAGTGGAAAAAAATAGTTCCAGCCCACTAGAAAGTCTGTTGCTTTTACAAAATGATAGCGATAGTATCACAAGATCCCACAGACATGGCGTTGGAAGCTTTGGTTGGTCATCCAGGCTAAGACTAGTTTCGTCTTTTAATGCAAACACTTTTCCCAAAGTGTAAAAAGGTTGTTTTTTTTTAAAGATGAATTCTGTGCCATTTACTTATTTTGTACAGGATTTTTTTTAGTGTAGTCATATCCCTAATAAAAAGACAGTATTTTATGTAATAAAGTAAGAAACTATTTCAACTCTTGTGTAGTGTAAAAAATATCAGTCATAAGCCATTTAGCCTGGACATTGCATTCCTATGCAATTCCACTCAATTCTCATCTCCTTTCACTACGCCATCTGAGATTTCTCCCATTGAGCTCAATTTCTCATACGGTTAAATTTCAACCAGGACAACCAGCCAACAGCAGAATTAGAAAATGACAACACTGATTTGCTGCACCCTTTTTGGAGTCGTCACGGCAGCAGAGGAAATCTGTGTTGGCCACTCTTCCAAATATTAACATTCACAGCAATCCTGTTCAGCTCAGCACTTATCTCTTAGCAGTGTTTTTTTGTTGTTTTCTATGCGAGTGTTTAATGGGTTCTGAATATTTCCACAGCAAGTTTGAAACACTGAGGCCTTTGGTCTCAAATAAGCTATCCAAGCCTCGGTTAAAAAAAACACAACTCTTTAGCCTTATGGAAGAATGCCTAAGGTCTGATGAACCAAATTTGAACTGTTGTGGCATAGTGGATCAAGGTAGGGTTGGCATAAAAAACACCACCATTTATCTTCGGGTGAAATAAGGGTTTTTCTGGAGCAGGATGAAATTCTCAACAACTCACACAAGTGGCAGAGCTGAATATGAGGGATTTTAACATCGCAGCGAGTCTGAGCACACCCTAAACAAAAACAAGGGTTTTATTCAGAGAAAATTAAAGATCAGTGATGGCCCAACAAAAGACCCAAAAATAAGTCTTACAGGAAACGTGTAGGGAGAGAGAATATTACCATGTACCAGGATGTGGCCTTTTACTGAATAATAATACATAATACTTGTAGTACATGTTGTGATTTCTTTTTCCCTGTGGAAAACAAAAGGCACAAACTTAGGTCTGAACCTAACTCAGTGTGGCATTGCCTGCTATTCTAATGGATTTGGGGCTTTCCTGGAGCAAGACCATTAGTCTCCTACAACAAGAGGAACCGTCACACGGAAATAAATTTGGACAAGCCAGGACCACATCACTTCCATTTCTAATATTTACCTTTATGGGATGGAAAAATAGGCTTACTGTGTGACGACAAAAGATGATACAAACAGTTTAGTTGTCCAAAATAAAATTAACGATGGCTAAACAGGAAGTAGTAGTACTCTGATTTATTATGGAATGCAATAATGCTTTACATGACAAATGAGGCATAAGGTTGCAAATCATTTGATAGTGTTGCACCTTCAAATAGACATTTACATCCAGGGAAAAGTAAACATGATTTAATGTTGTAGAATGACGATTCATAGTATAAGCAGTCAAATACAATAGCAGGGATTTTTAAATTTAAAGTGAATACACAACTTCTTGTATTTCAGGGTAATACATCAATGCAATATTTACAAAAGAGCTGCCCTTGGTGTATTTCTTTTCTGAAAGTCGCTGACCTTATTAGCATAGAAATATTGTTTCATCAAACAGTTTTAGATAAATAACTTTATCTGTTATTTATTCTGTAGAGAACAAAACAGTCTGACACGCCAAGGAAGGGACCTTGATTTATACATTTTCCCCAACAGGTATTTGTAGAGGAATGTAAAATACCTCAAAGAAAATTACAAATGAAACAGAAACTAAGGCTGTGTGGAAACCCATCAGATTTAGAGATGTGGTGTTGTTTATATTATATATTTAAAATGTGGATGTATTATTATTTTTTTTTTGTCTTGAATTTTAAAATTTATTTGCCAAATGGAAAATCTCCTTGAATTCATTCAGGGGGATTTTCTTTATGTAATTTATAAAAGATAATTATCAGCCTGCTAACAGATATATACGAGTAGAATAACACATGAGGACATAACATGAGCAGCTTGCAGGGACGTGTTCACATTATGCATCAAACTCATGGATATTCCCTTAAATCTGGTTGTTTCAGCCTTTGATGGAAATTCTTTGATGGTCTCCACTGGACAGATTTCATGTTTATTTTACAGATGTGTCAGTCTCATTCCAGCAACATCTGCTTAAACTTATAACACAGGAACAATTCAGTTTGATAACACCTTATAGAAATTCCTCATGTGTTATACATACATTTTTTAACCATTGAAGTTGCCATTTAAACATGTTTTATACACTCACTGGCCCCGTCATTAGGTACATCTTGCTAGACTTATTGTATGTCGGCAATGTTGAGGACCCAAATGTAAAGATGAGAATTGGAGGTGATGTTCCTAGTTTAAAGGTAACTGAACTCAGTAAACCAACAAAACAGGCTGATGGCAACAGTAGAGAATCTGACACTAACTGAGAAAAATCAAGAAGTCCTTATGGTTGGAAGTTTGATTGCTGGAATGCTAAACAGGGGAGTTAATGAGCAAATGAGAGATAGGTAGGCGAGACCAGGGAGACATACTGAGGGAAATTATTGGGCCTCGAACACACACACAAATCACTAACAGAAACTCGATATGACTGGTTGTAACACACCTTGGGCATAACTATTATTTTTCATGGCCTAGATTTTAGATATTAGCCAATTCCTCAGATTTTGGTATATTAGCATCACTAACCCCACTTCCTAGATATTAACAGCATCTGTCTAAATCACAATACACAAAAAGTTCAGAATAAACATTTTCTGTTTACGCCCACTCTTCATAATAAGAAATACATTCATCAAACTAAATTTTGGTACCAATAACCAATTTCAATTCATGATTTTAATGTTTTGTTTCAGTTCCACCATAGCTCACCACAGACACATGAAAGAGAAAACAACCAAACCTCAGATGAAAACTTCAAACACGTTTTCTTAAGCTTATGGTTCAAGCACCTAAAGCAGTTACCTGGTGGTCATTACCAAGTTTCTTCACTACCGTTTTTGTCTGTGTAGCTGAAGAAATTAACTGGCTTCAGCACCAAACAATTAATTTGGTTTTCCTCTGAATTATCTCTGTGTGTTTGAGCTCTAGAACTACATTATTGCTCCTGATGGCAGTTAGTTAAAAAGGCTCTCAGTGCTTTTGAAAGTTTTAAACACCAATATTTTAGACTTTTCTTTTACTTCTCCTCCAACTTCCCTCTTATTTTACTGCTCAATTACTACGACTATAAATTATTTACTCTTATCTTTTATTAGAGCATAAGTAAACATTTCTTGCTTAAGCCTGGCTATAAATTTGACAGGAGCTGCTACTAATAACTTGAACAGTTAAGGGCAACAGGCATCCATCAGCTGTAAGCGTCATTAGTCATGGTGTTTGTTGCCGCAACCTATTATGAGCCAATTTTTAGTCAAAAGTTAGATTTTCCCACTATCTGCAACTTCTAATGCCAATCTGCTTTTTCTACACATATTAAGCCCACACTCTACTCTGACCTTCTGCATGCACATATTCTTGCATGCAGAAGATATGCATAAGATTCCAGCTGAGTCTTTTGGTGTTGCAGCTTCCTCTGGTTGTATCATCGCACACCCAGCATTATTTCTTGAAAACTGAAGTGAAGAGATGCAGACAGCAAAGAAGCGTGCCAGACAAACACAGAATGCTCACTCCATCGATGAAGAGGAACTGGGAATGTCTGACAGGCCTGGTTACAGACATCTTCAACTCACACCTCTCTGATGTTCAAGGAAGTTTGGGGGCATGGGATCAAACTGGGCCATGTTTAGGACCTCCATTTAAATCACGGGTTCCAGGAACAGCAGCTTGAGACACATTAGTGCCTATTACAATGATAATCACAACAACTTTTGATAGACAATAGCATTTATTAAAGCTGTGTGACTCACAAATTATTTTTGTGGAAAATGGCTCCATGTAGGCACTGTTGCAGTGAGCAAACAGGTTAGAGGTGACCAAAGGTACTATGGGTTCTGCAGTGTCAGAAGAAGTTGGAGAGGCAATGGATAGGGACATTTGATTAGACTTGAGACAGATCAGGCAAACATTCAATGAACCAGGAAAGGAAAACCAGGTCCATCGCAGGACATGTTTGATTTCAAACTACATAACTGGACCAAAGATATTGTTAGTTTATTGAAGGAGCACTTTGAGGGGATTTTGAGACAGGTCACCAAGAAGACAAAATGCAGAGTCCGAGTACTCACGAGAGGGTCAGTTTGACACTTTGGCGAAGTTCACTGAGGTAGTTAAAAGGCAGCCTGGCAGCAGGGCGCCAGCAGTGGACAAAACTCACACTGTGATGCTGAAATCATGACACTGCTGGGCTGAAATGTCAAACAGAGGACAAGTTTGCGATAAAAAGGCCTTTTCACACAAATATCTGTTATTTCATGCTGTTATCTGTTATGGTGTTGATAAAAACAAGAAATATTAACTAATCTAGATTCATGGGTGTTTCTCTATAGTAATCTCAAGGTAGTGCAGCTTAGGAAGTTCAAATACTTTGGAGTAATGCTTCTTGCTGTTGTCTGGTGTCTGCAAACCCGCCAATAAAGGAGCCCTATTAATTTTCCTTGGCACTAATTGGCTGTACCAAACTGAGAACTGAGAAATAATGACTGTAAATGTTAGCTCATTCTCAAAGTGAAGACGTTTGCAGACAGCTGTGGTCCCTAAGCCTGGTAAATACTGGAGGTTCACTGTTGTGGGGTCCCCCTGTTAGAAGTTTCACAGATAAAAAGCGAATAACCATGGAAGATCACTGCCTACTAACATTTAAGAAATCTGAATTACAGAAAACGTCATTATCACACACTTTAAAAATACACTTAGCAACAGAGGGAAGTAATAACATTTGACTAAAAACCAAAACCAAGTTTTAAACATAAAACAAATGTCAATCTGGCACTTCAAATAAAATGATTTAACATGTATTTGATTGGCTTCTTTTTGATTGATTCAGGTGCTTTTAGCTCAACAGCATGGCAGGAAACTGATCTAAAACACTGTTTGGCATAAATGGGACACACATGTCTCCCGTTGACTTTATCTGCAGCCCGTCTCCACAGATTGGCAGTCATCCACATGCCAGTCAGATTGACAAGATCAGCTGCTAACCAGCAGGTTGTTTTTCATTACATGTTTTGAATGTTTTATGATGTTGTTCCAGCTGGGCAGCAGTGAACCATATATAATACATGCAATTGAAACCAGTTGCTTGGCAAATAAGCTGCATTTTATTTTACAATTAAATGCAACTGTACACCAAGAAAGAAACCGTGATTGTTACTTTGGTTTTACTGAGATTCTGTGAAATTGTATCTCCATAAAAATAACCTCGATAACGCAAAGAAAGTGTATCAGTTTTCTATATTTTCTTGATGTTATGCAGTAATAAAGGTTTCAGTTTAAAAGAAATCCCTCCATTCATCCATTATCTTACACGCTTATCCCTAGCGGAGTCCCCATCGGTGCTGGTGCCCATCTCCAGCAGTCAAAGGGTGAGAGGCAGGGTACACACTGGACAGGTCCATCACAGAGTTTAAAAGAAATGCTAATTTTATTATGTAGTGCAGCTAACACAAATGTCTACTCATGGGCCTGACTTGTGTGCTCAATACGAGGTCAGTAAGGAAGTTTACAGACTTAAACAGAGCCTTTATCATCCTCAGTGTTTAAACTGAAAATTATTTTCACCTTATTATCTATGTTCCATTTGTTTTTCTGATAACCCACCAGAAGTTAGTGCGTTAATAAATCATAGAAAAACAAACTTGTTTAATTTTCTCTCCATCTGCTCAGCTCACCTGCTGCCAATCATTGTTATGTTCAGTTTCCACAACGTAAGTACACACTATATATATTTATATATATGTTTGGCCCAACATGTAAAGATAATTTTTTTAATCCAGAAAACTTGTATTCAATCATTGAAGAAACAGGTGAGAGTGCTAGCTTTTCTTAATAGTCACAAGAAAGGTCATTGCTATAGAAGCTGGTAGTTCATAGAGTGATATGTCCAAAAATATTAATGGAAGGTGAGTGGAAGCAAAACATGTGTAAAAGGGACGTCTGTAACTTTTACTGTAACTGTCACATTCCATGTGTTACGACACTCCTAAACCATAGAGCAGATTCGAAGTGTCTTACCTGAGCTACGAAGGAAAAAAGCCTGTTGCTTTGTGCTCCCAAGAGCTTCCACAGTCAGCAATGATCTGCAGAGTGAGGCCATCTGCCTGTGCTATTCTGACTTTTATCAAGTTCAATATCAGAGCATGCACTACCAGGACAGTCTTACAGCATTTCACAATGATTTTATTTCCAACAGTACTTTATAACTCCTCACACAAAAAAGTATAATACCTGCTTTAGTGATCATGATTTCACTGTACTTATTTGACCAGACAACCGTCTCAATCTGATCTAGTACAAGACTAGGCCCGTGTTCTATGATTTGGTTTGTATAGCAGGTCTAGGTTTCAGCTATTGAGAAATAATTGTTTCCTGAAGGTGTGTACTTAACACACCTCCAGCCTTAACAGCTGATAACAGTTAAAGTTTTAATCGGCAACGTTTCCCCAGGACATATGTAATGCGCCAGTTCGACAGTATGAAGCTTACCAGATAGTTTACAGTTGAGCTGTAAACTATCCCTCCCCCCTCCCCCAACTGCAAAGAGAGAAGGGCTTCTTGTTGATTATTAAACATTTTTACAAGGTTAATATTTATATACCTCATTAGAAAGGAAAACATCTGGTAAGATGCCTGTTTGCTGAAGCTCATCGTATAAATTATTTCTCTGTTCAGCTCTCCTAAGAACAGTCGTAAACAGCATAAAGGACGACCACTGTTGTGATGATGTGCTGAAGACGGAGTGTTGGACAGAATAGGAGCTTCTTAGAGAGATCAGCCAATTTCCAAGTGTCAAAGTGCAAAGTCTATTTCTTTTTTAAGTTTTGTTTGACATATATACAACATTTTTACAATAACTTAAGGTAACTTAGTTACTTGGTTGTGCCACAAAATGTGCCAGGAAAATACATGGTAACAAATAATCTTTATGCATTTCACTATTTGGAATACTGTATTATAAAGTAGACATATTTTTAACCAAGTTCAAATAAATGCAGAACATCAGATTAGTTCCTGAGTGAGGTCAAGTAAAATAGCTTCCTGTTCAATTAATGTCCTGCATTCCATATAGTTTGCGCTGCATAGTTAGGCAATGTATGGGAAAGTTGAACTACTTGTTGGAAAGAAAGCACACCAAGCAACATCCCAGTTGATCAGACGTTTCTTTAAAGTTTTCAGAGATTTAGGCATTTTATACTTCTTCCCTTTTGAAGTCACCAGTGCATAAAATCTCAGAGATAATAAACATCAAAACATTCTTTTATATTTGATGATAAAAAGAAAATCAATGGTCAAAGCAACAGAAGTGAACAACCACAGTGCAAAAACCAAAGACCCTGCAGAACCACTTTGAAACACAAGTGATAAAATCTGTTTGCTTCGTTTTTGTACCTTGAACTTCCTCTTTGTCTCTTTGGGTCCAGATGTTGTGACTGACATGATGAAATGTGTCTCACGCAGGGAATATGGAGTTTCCAACTTGATTCAGATGGGAAAATCCTGAGACACAAGGATTAGAAGGCAGTCAGCAATAATGCAGAAGTTTTTTTTTCTATGCCCTTTTTAAGTTTAAGTTCCCCCCCCCCACAAAAAAACAACTAAAACATTGTCGATGCTGTGGAAATTGGCTGAAGTGAAATTATTTATTCAGTGCTCTCTTTTTGAATATTAAATTATAAGAAAATATATGTTTGCTTTGCACAGTAATAGATGTTGCATCCATTTTTTAGTGTTAATATTTTACAAATAGCAAAGAGGTTGCAGAAATAAGGTTGACTAAACTACGCTGAGATCTTTTGCTTTTTCCAATTTTTTCATGAAAACAAAATTCAAGCATAGCCAATTGTTAACATGGTCACCTTTCTATTAATGCCGTGTTTTATTTCCCCAACCTAAAGCCACTAAATAACTAATAAACTGACAAAATCTTTTGGGTCAGTTGTATTGTTTAATGGTGCACCTTACGGCCAAATGCAAATCAAAAGGCGCCACAGAAGCTGAAGGTAAGATTTTTTTTTTATACTTAAGGATTTCTTGATAAATATGGAGGAAAACGTTTAAGAGCATTTGTCTCAATGACTGTACTCTGTCAATAAAAAGAAAGATGTATTCAAACCAGATGTCATGGAGCACTTGGAGGAGATGTGTATCTTGAGGATGTTGAGATGTAGTGAGAATTTAATGAGCCAAGCTAAATGGTGCGGAGACGGTAGGAGATCCAGGGGAAGGTGAGTTTCTCCACAGAGCTGAGCTTGGAAGATATTTTGGTGATTGATAATCCAGCAGCCGAGTTCTCTCTAATCTCCTTCTGATGAGTCCTATAGGCTGCACCTGCCGGTCACACCCTGGAGAGAAGGAGCCAAACACTAACATGGCCGGCACAGTGCTCCGTGGCCATGACAATTTTTGACTGTTTTGACTATATTCATAGTTATGGTGATTAGAATGAAACATGTATATTTTCATATACATTCCTTTTTCTCCACATTCCACACATTTGTCATTGTTTTTTTACTTTCCACATTTGGGTGGACTGCAACAATTTTTCAGTTTGTTAATGACCTTTGACATTAACAAAGCATCATTTTCCACATAACTGCCGCTTACTGATCCAAATAGATGGTTCTTCACTCAAATTCTTATATCTGCTATGCTGTAATCAAAATCACTTTTATCTAGTTATGGGACTTGATTAAAGGGCCAGTACTGTGTATTGCAGTACCGGTGCATTGTGCCATTTTATCAAGTAACTATGCTACCTTCGGTTGTTATATATAATATAATATATCACTTAATATAAATTTGACTTCAGAACTTTTGCTGTTAAATTATTGAATACTGAAAACTCAATAACAGAGATATTTGTTTTTATTCTGTTATTCAACCACCAGGTTGGTGCAAAATGCTATTCTACCCATTCAGCTTCAGTGTTTCAGCCACACCTCATCATTCATGAAACTTCTGTAAAAACATGGACTGTGGATGCTGACATTAGTGATGTCTGTGCTGCTGCAATACATTTAGCAATGAGCTGCTGTTTTAGCTTCACCGATAGGCTAACTGCTTCTAGCAAAACATGAACACTCCAATAGTCCTTTCCAGTATCTCATCAGTTTTTTTGAAGCAGAAATTAACTCCCAGTGAGCCAAGAGAAGCAGCTTTGTTGATCATCCCTGCTGTTTGTGGTTGTTGCCTGTGCATCAGATTTACGGGCGTACCAGAAACATGCCAACAAAAAAGATCCATCCGGAACTTTAGTATAAAATATGATTAATTAAACTAACATTTTAATACCTTCAAATCAGTGAAATTAACTGAAATCAATGCTTTAAAGTCCCTGCTCAACTTATCACATTTCTTCTCTAATCTGATGCTCTGTTTGCACTTTCACAACTCTTCCTCACCACATCTCAGTGTCTTAATGCATAGAGATGTTGCCATGTCATTAGTTTATTTTCAATATGTTTTATGATCAATTGTATAGGTGTACCTAACAAAGTGGCTTCTGAGTGTCTCTGTTGGCATCAATGATGACCTTCAGCTCTTGCAACAAAATGCAAAGTAGCTTGAATGCCTCAGCTAAGTTAAAGGGAATTTCATAATGCTTCACTGGTAAAGATGATAACATGACCTTCATTGCTAGCAAAATACAGCAGTGACAGTGATAATATTAAGCTCAGATTGATTAACAAGGTTTCATTTCTTAGCCTCAGAGGTCAATACCAATCAGCAAGCATGTCTGTGCGTCTTTGGCTTCTTTCCAAGCAGCACATCGACCTAATCTGACAAGTCATCCTTTGCTAGATTGATCTGCCTCTGGGATTACGCCTCGAAGAATTGTGAGTAATGTGTCAATTTGCCTGTCCTTTTTGATTTTATTTGAAATGTGACTTAACTTGGAAAGTGGAGAAGAAAAATACCTTTTGTGTCAATTGTGATTAGTAACTTTAGTTTTTTTTTTTTTTTTTTTCATTTTAAGGACCTTCCAAGATTTAATCATCACCATCATTATTGATCAAAAAGACCAAAAACAGTAATGACAGAAAAATGTTTTTTTTCCAATGGTCTAAAAAATGTACTGATTTAGGTTAATCTTATTAAAATGTGGCATTTAAAGAGAAGACTCAAAAATCACAAACTTAGTTCTGTAATTCCAGATAAGTTAAACTGATTGATGTTCAAAACGTCATAATTTCAGATATCTATCTTATGATAAATACAAATCCATAAATCAGTATTCATATACCACATCCATACTATAATAGCATTAACCTGTCTCCATTAAGTCTGACAGCTGAATAAAACGTGTTAATTTTCTGCATGATCAGATAAATTCAGAAACTTTTCAAAGGTTGCAATTTTCCACTTCTATGGTTGCAAAGTTTCAACCACCAGCATCTGTATCATTTGTGTAGAATTGCACATATTTATTCAGTTGTACAAATATCACACACAGAAAAGGGAAAAATAAAATATCTGATTTTAGTATATAATTCCTAATATTTTCTCCAAAAAGTTGATCTAGGAGTCAAGTAGTGTTTAGATTTCATGAGTTGTGTTCTGGTTACATGCGCTGGGTTTTCTCCAGGTCTTAAAAGGGCCTGGACAGATCTGCACCTCATACTTTCAGATTTCTAGACATAAAAATTGGGAACACTGTTTTCTCATTCTACTTCATAATTATTTGCTACTTTGTGTCACATTAAAGGGCCATAAAACATATTGAGGTTTGTGATTATTATTTGACAAATATAAGAAAGTTCAAGAGGAATGAAAACTTCTGCAACACTATGTAATATGAACGTGAAATAATTAACCTGTTGGAACAGAACTGTGAGGAAGTATAGTTTTTATTTGAAGTATTTTATTTAAAATTTTTTAAAGATATAAAGTCATCTGGTTCAGCACACATGCTATTTTTCAGCAGGTTCCTGCTCTGTAGAACATGAAAGCACAAACATACATCACTGCCATCACGTCAGCTAATACTAAACAATACCGTTTTGCAATGGCAATCACTCAGATACATTCAACAGAGTGAAGCAGTAGAAGGTCATATCTGAGTGACCACAGCAATAGTTGTCCTTTAGATAGCAAGCATGGGACTTTATGAAAAGTGTTATTGTTGGAATAGTCCTCATGCACTGTGGGATTATATTACAGCGTGCAGTCAGGACATAAAAGAAAGATTATAAATATGACATCCATAACTGTGATAATTGTGCATGATTCCATGGACACAAAGAGCTTCTCAGAACTGGACATTATAGCTTTTTTACTCTCACTCTTATAGAGTACGGAGTGTGTGTGTCTTATAGATGAAAGCAGAAACAGCTTTGCTTTTGTCATCCTAATGTAGACGGGGCTTCAGGGCTTTCAGCCTCAGGCTCTTAAGTCATGTCTGGGGGTCACTTTTTAGGAGTATTATCAAAACAACATCCCATAACATCTGATACTGACTGACATTTGCTCCTAAACTTTAAGTTATTGTGACCAAGCTACTCAAACTAACAGCACCAAAAGATGCATTCAACTAGGGTTTAATGAAAAGCATGAGACAGAACGCGCAATGAAACTTGAAAGTAAGAACATAGACAGGACGTCTTAGCTGAGCCACGGAGTAGGCAGATTTATTCAGAATGATGGAAGCCATTGTGGTAGAGAGACTTGAAAGCAGCTGAATTATAGTTGAGCCCTTAGATGCAAGGAAGCCCTATTAATAATGAAAGTGGATACTATAGATAATGGTGTAAAAGTGAAGAATATTGTAATAAACTAGAAAGATGATACCTCTATCTTTCAACAGCTTGTAATTTTACACCTTAAATGACTAAAGGCTATAATCATTGTTCATAAAAACATGTGCCGGGCTAAAAGAAGGATTCACCCAGGCAGATCACTGATCACAGAGCCAACACTGAAGCAAATTAAACAAACTAATGAAGCTCACTCTCACTCCTGAGATTATGATGTTTTTAGCATCTGGGAATAAACAGACAAAGAATGGTCTCTTACGTTTATCACCCAAAGAAGACTTATACATTAACAGTAAATTGTATAATTAAGTAATTTAAACCTAAATAGGTTAAGCATGAAAAAGAAAAATAGAACCAATTTGGAAAAATACAAAACTTATCCTATTTTGAAAACTTGATGCTAATATACCTAAAATATATTATTTGAAAATACATTAAAACTATACTACTTTTTAGAACATGCAATATAATACTTTGTAGCATAGTATAATGAAAAAAAAAATCCACCCATCCATTGTCTATAGTAGCTTATCCTGCAGGAAAACACACTACAAAATCACACTGTTACGAGTTACACAAAATGGCGGCTACAACTCACCGAAACACTCAAACAGATTCAGGCTCAAGTTCCACGGCAGTTCAATAACATTCAAAGGTCCTGGAAGATATATCTGGTTTATCAATAAACGGTAAACTGAATCGCTTACACTTATATTTCAACTTAGATCAAGGTTCTTGCTCTTTTATGGTGCCTGTTCAGCATATCAACAAGAAGACATGAGTCAAGAAGAAGAGAGTTCACTTGTATTGCGGTTTGGTAGGCTGCCACCCAGTGGCAGAAATATAAATTACACGTTCATCAACTTGTTCAAACACTATCATACATTACATTACAACAGTGAAAGGCTAAATCAAAATGATTCGAGGCCCATTTACAACGGTTTTAAAAACGCTTTATATTAAATGTGCTTTGTTGTTGTAAAACGGCAGTTCTTAAGTGTACTTATCTTGAAGCATTAATTATTATTGCTTCGAAATATGTTTGGTTCCTGAGAATAACTTGAGAAAAAAATGAATGACATAAAACTCTGGGATGTGCCTCACTGGTATATTACAGAAGAGGTACAGTGGTACGGAAGGTAGTGGGACCAGAATGTTGCTCTGATCACAACAGAACCATGTCAAGGCATTTCTTGATAAGTAAGCATTTCCTCATCAGTAAATTTGGCAGAAAACCGTAATTGAAAAGGTCAATCATTGCAAACATAAATGTATGTAATTTTAGCCTTTTTGAACTGTAACAGATTGAATATGCTGTTATTTAAGTACAGTTGTATAGTTTTCAGTTTAAACAATACATATATGTGTGCGCTTTCACTTAACCACTCAGTTCTTTGGCAGCTTCTACAGACCAAGCTAGAGACCTAGTTTCAGCTGTGTCCTTGGTTAAAAGTCTCTGCAGGACGTCAGCGGAGGTTTGGGGCTGAAATTATCTTGGAAAATAAAATGTAGAGCATATGACAGAAGGAGGTAGGACCAGGATCTTGTTAATTAACTGGTGAATGGAGCAGCTTTTTAACTGAGACACACTTTAGGGCAGAAACAGCAATGTGTCCCATGAAAACAATGTCTGTTTGCAATGAATCAAGTGAGCAAGAACAAATCTTTGTTGTGAGTGAGAAAAATAAAATTTTGTATATAAACATTAGGAATGTTGCAGTTTGGAGGGTACAATGTGAAAAAGTCAATTTTTCTATTCAAAATATTAAATTCTACAAAAAAAAATCTACAAACAAATATGAGGAAAAACTGGCCATCAGGTTTTCTACATTTCACCCATTCCTCCCCTGGCTCTGATTAAAGCAACAGACCAACACTGGTGAAATAAATGGAGCAGTTGGAGTCTCAACAGAAATGCCGACAGTGAAGATGGAAAGCTTTGGCCATGCATGTGACCCAAAGCTGCTGCACTCTGCTTCAATTAATGACATTTTTATATGCAAGTGCGTTGGAGGGAGCAAATGCATTGAATATGTAAAATTAGTTAGCATTTGCAAACTACAGTTCTAGTTATGAACTAATTAACACCTGATACAAACAAAAAATGAGCAGAGCGTTAATCAGTTTATCTACCATTTGATTTGGACTTTTAAGATTTAATAGTCTTTTTCAGCTTACATTTGATCAGGAAAGTACAATACTTCAGGTTTTCTACACACAAATACCTCATTGTGACAATGTGGAAAAAAAAGTTTAGTTTTTTGCTAATTTATTAAAAATAGAAAATAACATTTACTTAAGTATTCACAGCTTTTGTTCAAAACTTTGTTGGTGCAAGTCTTATTGCATACTGTCATCTTCCTAAAATAATAGCCTATCATTTATAGGCAAAAGATGAACAAGCAAAAAAAAAAAAAAAAAAAAACTTTTGGCAAAAAAAATGACATTTTAGGACGGTGACAATACGATGCTAGCAGCTTAGCTCTCCGTTCTTTAGGCTGCTTGGTCCATTTTTCTCAGCTCCATCAGGTCAGATGGAGACTTCTGTCAGCCATATCCAGATATGTTCAGTGAGATTTAAGTCTGAACTCTGGCTCAGCCACTCCAGGACATTCAGAGTCTGGTTCTGAAGCTTTTGAGATCTTGACAGTTTTGGGTTGTTGTCCTGCTGAAAAATGAACCATAACCCCAGTCTGAGGTTAAGATTCTGCAGAGCAGGTTTTCATCTGGGATGTCTCTGGATATTGCTATATTCATCTGTCCTTCTACCCTGACAAGTCTGCCAATTCCTGCTGCAGCAAAAATCCCCATAGCATAATACTGCCACCACATTTTACTGTAGGGATGGTGCTGGTCTGATGAACCATGTCTGATTTCCTCATCACATGATGTGGCAGTCACAAAGACTTTAATGTTTGTCTCATCAGACCAGAGAATCTTTGTTCTCATGGTCTAAAACTGAAGTTTTCTCTTCAGGTGTCTTTTGGTAAACTTCAGATGTGCCATCATGTGCTTTTCTTTAGGGAGTGGCTTTCCTCTAGCTACAATATCATACAGGCCTGATTGGTAAATTGCTGCAGAGCATCTCTGTAGCAATTCTTTAGAGTTCAAATGACTTGAGTGCATCCTGAACTGAGGTAATTCAGGATGCACTTAAGTTCTAAAAAGTCCTGATAACTATTGAAACATAGACAAAGGTAAAAGTTTCAAGACACTTGACTGGGATTTAAAACCACTTATGCACTTTGACTAACTCAGACTGTATCTTGGTCAGCTGACAGCCAATTTGGATGAATGTACTGTGAACCCTTCCAGAAGACTCAGTTCAAATTTAATCCAATAGAGTATTGAGTTTAAAATGTGATTTTATGCTAAACATCACCAGTTATGTAATAATGTAATTTGTGTATTCCTTTTCAGAATCTATAGAAATGAGTAAATAGAATCGATTTAAATCTCAAAAGGGCTCATGGTTTCCATCCAGCTTTTGAAAAGTTGTCAGCTATAGAATTTAACTAAACAAACGTCAGCTACCTCAATACCCGACTTATCCAGGACACTTTCATTTCCATCATGTCGGTTTTTACTGCGGCCATCAACTGAAGCATAAATGCCAAACACTACTTTACCAAAAATCAATGTTTCTGGGTTGATTTTAAGGGTGGAATTCACTCTACCTCAAATCAGATTTTATCCAACCTTTTCCAAATAAACTTGACATCTTACATTTTCTTCCCTTTGCAATAAGATGTTTAAGTCCAAATTTGTCAAATAGTTATTACAATAAAGCCAATTAGGTACTGAATATTTGGAGCATGCAATTTATATCAAATTCCATAAGGGTTTCATCACATATGAAATTTGATTCCAGTAGGAGAAAAAAAAAAAAAAAAAAAAAAAAAAAACAACCCACATAATTCAAGTTCTTTTAATAGATGTCACAAAAATACAAAGGATTGATGCAAACCCCCACCACCAGGTCATAATATAAATATATGTGCAATATTTTAGAATAACCTTTTAAAGTGTCAAATGTGGGTTTAAGATTAAGTGACTAAAAATATTTTCAGTTACAAATACATCTTGTCTTCAATTTTACCAAGTAAGATTGATTTAGTTTCTTGTGGATTTAAAATGAATTCCAAGATCTTTTATTTTAAAAGTCTAATTCAGTGAATGAAAGTCGGCTACAAGTTGTCATTTTATCTTTCAGAGCTTCGAAATGGCAGTTAGCACAGAGCCAGTCAACACTACACAGGTAGCAAAGAAGAAGATGAGGCCATTCATCAAACCCTGCAGAAAAGGAAACAGATTTGTCATAACTATCCTCTGGAGAAAACTAAGCAAAGCCATTGGACATTTCACACCTTACCTTAATCTCCCTGAACACCAAGGATCCCCACAGCGCTGCGACCAGACCGTAGCCCTACAGAACACAAAAAGCCATTTACAGACTTTCACTACTTACCACCTATAATCATAAAGATAAGGCATCTGTTGCTATTGCAACATCTATAAATATAGCAATAAATTTCAAAAATGAAGTTGTCAGACTGAAGTTCAATACTCAGTCTAAAAAGTGTAAATTTATGCCTTATTTAAAGCTGTCCAAGACCCACTGAGGATCAAGTCTCAAAATGTATAGAGCAAAAGGTCAATATGTTTTTGGTCCAATTTCAACAGATTAACATCTTTAACTATAGCAGTGTTGGCTGTGAGGGCAGGCACTGAGACCTAAAACTCAGTCATTTAGTATACAATAAAAAGTCACACCTCTGACATAAACAGAATTAATGCTGTGACAAAAAAAAAAAAAAAAAAAAAACTCCAAACACTTAAGGGACACGCAATGTGGCAACTGAACCCCAAACAGAAAGGTCTGCATACATGGTAAAGCCAAAGCAAACTGGTTTCCTTTATTTTTATTGCTCTTTTAAACTATTGCAAGTTTCTTTGAAGCAATTAACATTTAGAGCACCAAATACTAAAGTATTTAGAACATACAAAAATTCCTTCAAATTACAGATTTTAGAGAAGTGTAGAAACTAAAAAACAGAAATACCATTTTCTTGTTAACTCTGCAACTGCATTGATGAAGTGCAATTACAAAAAACCTGGAGAAACATTCAACAGTAAAGTGTGCTCCAACTGTACGTAGTAAGAAATGTGAAGATTAAGAGAAAAAAAACTACATTTGTCAGGCCATGAGCTACTTACTGCAGTGACTATGGGGTAGGTAACAACAGCACTCAGGTAGTTGGTGGCTAGGAACCAGCAGTATGTGCCCATTGTCCACATAAATCCTGACAGAAATCCTTAAGTACAACCAGAGAGAATATTTTTAAAAACACAAAAAAGGTCAAATAGTTTAAACACCCATATGGTTTAAAAAAAAAAAAGAAAAAAAAAAAAGCCTTCTATCCCAAATAATTGGCCAGAACTTAAACACTGACCCCTTGCATGACTATATGCCACTAAGCAACAGGAAGCGATTACATGACATTTTCAAAACAGCAGCAGATTCTGTCTTGGGGTCAAACTGGAGCTATTATTAGATCTTTTAGTGGCCTCTTGGGACCCATGTTTTCTTGATTCTTAGAAAAAGAGCATGTAGAAAATAAGGGCAGAAGTCTTGACATTGGTTACACAGAAATGCAATAAGCGCAACTATTTGGTTTCCATCTTCAGCAAGCCGTACCCTTGTTACTTCATGCTGCAAGGTTAATTATAAGTGTGAGCAAACATAATTTTGCATATAAATGAGCAGTTTGATTATCTTGGCATTGTAAGTTGGTCATTTGTGTTTAAACATGATATCTTCACCTGTTAAAGTAGGCCTGGCAAAAGACTGTATTAAAATGAGCTGCTACCTGGTAGAATGGCTCTGGGGTAAACCCTGGGTTTGTTTTTCATCACGGCACAGTAGATGGTGAAGTACACTGAGCTTGCAAGGAAAATACCAGAGGTCTGTGCATGAACGTAGTCAAGATCTGCAAAAAAATAAAAAACTTCAGTTAAAGCAACTTCTCAGCAGGGGGAGGAATCACTGCTCTGCATGGATAGATCAAGAGTGGGAGCAATCCTGATAGCCAGCATGACATTTAAATTTTTCCCTTTTATTTCATGCTCATTTGGGAATAGCAGCAAGTTGAAGGTTCAAAATTAGGAGTCTTATCAAAGACTAAAAACCTACCGTAGACACTGGCTCCATAAAAAATGCTGTCACGACACGCTGAATGGTTCTTTATGTAGAGAACGGGTATGAATGAAGAGCCGTACAGCAAGCCTGCCATAACGGCAAGCAGGCAACCACTGATGAAGAGGATACAAAGAGTGAAAAACTGGAGGAAAGATGCACTTTTAATCCCCTTTGAGACCTTGCTCAATTTGTATGTTAATTTTAACATTTTTTCCTACAGAACAGATGAATAGAAATTGAGCCATGAATAGTCACACAATTTAGCAAAGTGAATACTAAACATTCACTTCCAAAGCCTTTTTAGTACCAAAAACATAAGAAATCCTTTTGCATCCGATGCTTCATGGTATAATTCCTGCCTGTCATTTTTCAAAGAAAGAAATCCAATCTCTTCATGATAACTAAATATGCATTCTTGGGGTAGAGTCAGCTGTCCACACAAAGGCTACAGCCCTTGACAACTGCTAAGAAAATCTAAACTTTTGAGTTTATAGTGCAGGTGAACATTAACAGCATGTATAATTGTTGTTGTGTCTCAGAATGCATTATTTCCAGTGGTGATGATTCATTAAATGACTAATTTGTTCCGTCATCCAAACACAACAAAGCTGTGAGATCGCACCAAGGCAATGTTTGACCTTACATGATTCGCCTCATCTTTGGTCCAATGGCATCAATCCAGTATGCAGAGGAGCGGTGCACAAAACTGCCAGAAATGGATCTCTGCAAAACAAATTTTTTTGCAATTCACTGTAAAAAATAAGGGAAAAAAAAAAAAAAAAAAAAACACCCACCTTGTCAATTAGTATAGGGATTGTTTCTGACTCTGGATGGAGCTTCACATCACTTCTTACAAAGAAAAACACCAGCCCGCTAAAGGGATTAAAACCCAGACCAGATTATCCAAACCTCATGACTGCTACATTGCATCAAAAAACTAGTGACATAAAGGCTTCCAAATGTTGCATAGCTCACCTGAGCAGACACAAGCCAGCTCCACAGTAATTCAGTATTGGCCTGGAAACATCCTGCGCATCAATCCCGAACCACCCAAATCTGTTTCAAACAGCGACATCCATTTTTATGTCAACCTAAAAGAGTCCCACCGAAGATTCATGCCGTCACATTTCCTACCTAGAGCTGGCCCAGCCCATCAACAAACTGGACGATCCCCAAATTAAAATTCCAAGACCAAGCCCAACTGCTTTAACGATGGTAACAGCTGCCACACTTCCTGTGAATGGAAAGAAAGTTATTCTGTGCAACATATTTGACTAATCATCCACAAAATTTTAAAACCCACTTGAAAGACTAAAGCTTGAGGTTTTAAAGAGTTATTGAATTTATGAATACTTAAAACAGGCCCTTATTATACAGTGAACAAAACAGGAACCAACCAAGTCAGAAAGCAAACGTTTCTCCCTAGATTAAATATTCCACTTTTTAATTTGCACAACCTTTCAACACAAGAGCATGCCTAAAGAAGCTCATAAAAATGACAATTCACATCTTCTCTAGATACAGTTATAGCCAGTTTCATGGAGCCTGCAGTGCCTTATGGTGAAATTGACTGTGTACTCAGAACTCGCCATTTCTCTCACAGTAGAGGCTCTTATTTTTCTGATTGACTGCAGTAAAAGGACTCCTGTTTTATATCCTGAGCCCATTTTCTGCACCATATGATGCCAAACTGCAGAAAGAGGGTTTTTTTTGCTTTAAGTTGTGATTTCCAGAGACTATACCTGTGGCCCAGATCATCCCACCGAGCATTGCAAGAGGGTGGAATTTGGGTGTCCGCAGCAACAGATCGCCAAAAAGAGATACAACCCATATTGATGCACAGCTCACAAAATGATAGAACATACCTACAAAAAGGAAAAAAAAAAAATGGTTTTGCATTAAGTGTAGAAAAATAAATCTTACACCAGATTTCTTCCACTTACCATCTCCAGTTTCTATTCTTTTGATTGGAACAAAGGTGCTTCCATACAGAACCACTGCAGCCATGTTTGCAATTAATCCATAAGCAAAATGTGTGACGTTTGTCGAGTTACTGAAGACAACAGTTTCCTGGGAGCAAATCCCAGTTTCATTACACCCTAAAGCATATGGACAAATTTCAGGGCAAACAATTTAATATGACAGTTTGCAAAAAACAAAACACCCCACAAGGCTCAGTGAGCTCCACATTAATCACAGAGCAATTCAAAGACTCGTTAACCCACCGTCGGCGCAGAGGCATCTCACCATCAATAACGACGCGACAAATAAAAGCAGAGGCGAGCATTTTACCAGAGGCATCATAAAAATGAAACACTTGTTTTTTTTTTCCCTCTCAACACAAACTTTCCACAACCTTAAAACGCCACAAGAGGCCACGCGTGGGAGTCTGCAGAAGCTTAGAGAGCAAGCAGGTGCCGCCAGTTATCCAATCACCCGAACCTGGCACTTTAAATAAAGCCGCGGAGCATCAGGGGAGGCCCAGCACGCATGACGACAAGATGACGTCAGAGTCTAATTTCATTAGTGTAATTAGTTTTGCATGTAAATTCAGTGACATAATGGACAATTTATTAAATCTTTAAACAGGAAACTTTTTTTCTGAAAGTTCTGCAAAATTGCATTCCTTAACAATAACTCTTGTTTGGTGACTCATTCTCCTGGCACAACTATAGAGACAATAGAGCCAGGAGACAATAGTTCTATATTTAAACTCGTTTCTAGTTGGACCAGGAACTCCTCTGTCTGTTGTTCCCTGGCAGAATGCTGCCTACACTGCTACCTGTTTCATTCCTTCTTTTTAGTGTTTTCCTTTCTAACCTGTTCCGTCGATGGGCTATTTGATATTCTTTCCCAGTGTGAGCATCCTGCATTGAGATGTTAAAACCCAAAGATTAAAACCACCAGATGTCGCTTAAACCGCGGGAAAATAGCCATGCCTGTAAATGATTCCGCTTTCATAATTAGAAATATATTTGAGCACTTATTAAATTGAACGGTGTCAGTAAAACTGATTTTTTTTTTTTTTAAAGATAATGTATTTTCAGAAAGGTCAAAGTACTTTAGACAAATTCTCTGGAGTGTCACAATAGATTGGATATGGTCTGTCTATTCTTGCTGTCTCTAAACTTTAGGAAAGCCTTTCCTCCTAGCTGAGTTTCAAACTCGCGCTCCTCCCCAGTTTGAGCTAAGTGACTTTCAGCTTTAATAAGTTGCAATGGGGAAGTACCGCGTCCACTGGTCTTATTTTCCCTTTCGAAAACTCACCCGTAACTTCAGGAGGTGCTCTCCCTCCAAAAGAAGTTTGATTATAGCGATTTTGTGTTTGGTCAACTTGTTATTTTTGGTTTTAAAAGTTGGGCACTTAGAGGAACCCCGGAGCAGAAGGAGTAACGAGGAGCAGAAGCGGCACACCCGCGGCGAGCATCACTTAGACGGTGAACTACCGGCCACTTCTGACCTGCAAACCCAAGCTAGTTTGGAGGTCCCGACCCTGTTCAGTGTGGTCTACGTAACGCTAAAGTTCAAGCGTCTTAAACCAGCAAATATTCGAGGTACAATTCGACCAAAACTAAGAAAGAAAGTGAGAAGAAAAACAATCTATCCAACAATTACGCAGCGCAAACGATTCAGCGTGGAACGGGAAACTGGCCAAGTAAACCACAGCACTGGACTTAAGACATCGAGGAAAGGGAGAAGTCTTGTAGACTTCTCCTTAAAGTCTTACAACGATGGAACAGACCCTCGTTTTAGTAATATCCGAATTTACAGCGAAATGGCACCTTCGTGGTTCAGCGCACAGGACGTGAAAAGCATGCGCTTTCTTGCGGATTCCAAAGTTTTGCGCATAAAAGAAATCCCTCTTCTGGACGCACCGTCCCTTTTGATATTTGAGGGTGCAGACATGGACCGTCTGGTCAGCCAAAAACACTTGAATAGAAATAATATATGTGGAAGCCAGTGCGGAATTATCCACTGCTCCGTGGGAAACACGGAGGTATTTGCTTTCCATTTGGATAGGGTGCTTGGCCTCAATAGGACAATACCTGCGGTAAGCAGAAAGTTTGGCTTTTTGAACGGTAAGTTTTAATTTTTATTGTGGATTAGGTATAATCCATAGGTTGTTTATTTACGGTGGTTTGAAATTTTACAGTGGCATTTCTTTCAAACCACTAACATGCATCCTGTTAATAGTTTTTCATTTTGAAGATTTTACTTTGTTTCAATGAACATCTTCTATTAGTTGGACTTTTCACATTTTGTCACACTGCAATTACAAACCTGTTATGTGACAGACCTACACAAAGGAGCTCTTCATTGTAAAGTAGAACAAAAACATGATGTATGGTTTTCAAATATCAAAGGTGTGCAATCACTGTTAAGTTTCCTTTAGTTTGAAAACCCCAAATACAATCTGGTGCCTTTGGGAGTAACCCGATTGAGCCAACCAATGCTGTCATAAACCCAGAGGTTCTGTGAAGGTTTCTTAGGAAATGTTGGTGAACAAATAGTTCATAAAGACAGAAGAACACAGAAGACAAGTCAAAGAAAAAAAAAAGAAGGGCTGCAAACCCATCAAGACATGGTCGCCTACCAAATGTGGGAGAGTCTTACTTAAAAATTCTGGCAATACACAATAACAAAAATAATTGATAATCATGAACAATTTCCTCAATGCCTTTTTTTTGCTACAAGAAAATAAATAAGTCTTATCTAAAGTGAAACACTGAGTCAATGAAGAATGAATCGAAATGGATTTTGATTGTTATTTTATTAAGAAATTAAGCAAAGAATATGAGCAATGTCTCCCCTAGCTAGTCCAGGGAAGTGAAGAAAAGATGAAGGTACATCGCTTTTAATATCCACAGAGATGGGAGCAAAAGGGAGCATCCCACCAGTTTCAGTTCACTTCACAACTCTGGTATTTGCACCTGCAGACTGTGACCCTGGACTGTTCAAACCCAGTTCAGAAATACCCTTTATTATGTGTTTCCAGCGAACTGCCTTCAACATGAAGGGTGCTTATAGATAAAATTGATTGCTTGATTGATTGATTGAAATAAAACAAAGTTTTCATATAACACATAAGATCCCAATAAAATGCTTATATGTGACTGAATACACTAAAGTTCAGGTATAAATACTTTCCCCAGGTTCTGCACTTATTTTATTAATACCACAGAGCTGAAGCACAGTTTGGATCTTTCTATATGCAGAGATGTTGGAAGCATATTGCAACTGGAAGCAAGTGTCTTTTCTTTGTTTCTCTACCTTGCATTACAATAATCCTGCCTGTGACTAATGTGTTCATCTGCTTTCATATTCGTGATGGATATGAAATATTTCTAAATACGTTAAGCTGAACCAGGAGAGACACATTATTTTTGCCCTGAGCTTTAGGTTCATATATCTATGGTTGCTTCTGCTGTTTAGTTCACCTTTTAACCTTGTTTGGGAAGACATAGCTGTAAATCTTTTTTGATACATCACATATGGAAAATTACAACATCAGTGTTAGCAGACCTTAGAGGATTGAGGAAACATATGAATCTTATCTTGGAGAGCAGATTATTTCTTTCTCCTCTGCCTTTATCTGTTCAATTATAGGGTTCAAAATGAGTTTTTTAGTGATTCTAGCAAACTGAATTGAAACAGAAGAGATATCTGTGGTTCATGAAGGTTTAGATGTCACATGTGCTCTAATCCAACAATTTAATCCCTGTTCTTTTGTCACTTTAGACGGCCAGGCCTGCCAGGTGGTTCTGTGGGATGTATCGCTGTACCCCAAAGACCTTGCTGCAGGCCCAGCTGCTGTGAGGATGACATGGAGGGAGTACCAGAACTCACTGACACAGAGGTGTTGGCAAATAAATGTCCACCCAAAGTCCAACTCTGGATGCTCTGCAATTCATCACAGTGAATGGAGCAAATTAGCTCTTTTTGACTTTTTGCTACAGGTAAAAATTCTGATGGATTAAAGCTTCAAATTTAACATCACAGACAAATAAACAGTTTTTGTATTACTCTGAATCCATTAAAATGCAGCTGGAGCGTCTCATTAGATTTGCTATGAAAGTTTCTGAAGACAAATTGCTTCTTTAATCCTTTCTTCCACTAGCTTCTGCAGCACTATGTCCCTATAGGTATAATTACTATTTAGATGTGCTCCTGTATTTTGTTTTTTGGCATAATAGATGTCTTAAATCTTACGAGAAAGGCCTTTAGAGAAGAATACATTTTGGATTCACCTCTTCACCACAGTAACATCGAAAACCAAGCTAATGTTTGGGGAAAAGTTCTACTTAAAGTTATTTTATTGTTAACATTCAATAGATCTCTTATTGCATCCATGCTTTGTTTTTAATTTACTTTGAAGCTTCCAACATGATTCATAAAAAAAAACTTTCTTTCTTTTGTCAGTCAACAGCACAAAGCTCTAAAAGCTGCATTTAGTAAACAAAAAAAGAAAAGAAAACAAACAATTCATCATCCATGTCCTGTCCTGTTGCTCATTTCCTGTGTGGGAGGTCTCTGTGGATCATATTTAGGCACTGACAGGCAATACTCTATTTATAAAGAAAGCACAAAAAGTGGAAACTGGATTTCTTTAAAAACTCTCCAGATTAGTTTGGAAAAACCATTTTATTACATAGATGTGTGCTTAAGTTTACCATTTTTCATGAATAACCAAAGATCAGTGAATATAATTTATTCTTTATGCTGACTTTATGGTTTAATGGGTACACTTCTGCAATATTTGCAAACTCATATACTAATTAGTCATATATAACTGATGCAGGCTTAAGGATGGAGGTGCACTTAGAGAGGAATGTCAGCTTGAACAAGAATAGCATTGTGAGTATTTAAGTGTTGTTTTCTAGGATGAAGCAGCTGTTGAATTTTAGTAGGTTGTCTGATTTTTTCAGTCTGAAACCTTTCTTGCATCATGTTGTTTTGTTTAGAGCAAAAAATGAATGAGTGCTTTAATCTAATTTATGGTCACCATTCCCTGTGGAGGCAGCAGGTGTTTTACAGCAGGAGGTTCTGCCTTTTTAGGCTTAAGAAGAGAATCCCCTCTGCGATGATGTTATGCAGCTATGTGGTGGTCTAATTGGTGTTCCTTTAAATTATATAAAATGGTAACTTGAGTCAAAGAGACACTAAAGAGGAATCAGCATGAAGTGTTTTTTTCCTGGCTAAACATTTTATACCTGATTTTCTCATATTAAAGTGTATGTTATGGATGCAAAATGGAGTGAGGGAAAATATTGGATAAAGGGTTTACCTACGTTATCAACCTCATGCAATGGGGATAAACCCCACCCCCCATGAATCCTAATTTAAAATCTGTAAATCCCAGCTTGAGTTGTTCTTCTGTTTCCTGAAGAAATGTGAACTGTCTCATTAGATTCACAACCGTCTGGATCCAAGCTGCTGTGGATTCAGACCACGGCAGGAGGACGTGTGTGTTCAACCGGGCCGCTATGATGTGTGTAAGGCCCAGGAAAACATACAACTGGCAAACATTGTGCACAGGGAACATGACCTCAGGCACCTGGTCTTCACCGACAACAAAGGGTTCTTCGACCGCAGTGAGGACAATCTAGACTTCAGGCTTCTGGAAGGAATCAAGGAGTGAGTTTGCTACATTTTAATCACCTATGTTCAGATTTTAGGATATGTTTTTACAGTGTCTTCAGTGGTTCCCAAACTTTTTCTCCTGTGCCCTCCCAGTGGTTTCCAAACATGTTCTGGGCCCCCTCTATGGATTACAAGTAGGGAGAGTTAGACTCTGGCTGTCTGGTTGAACGATGTGTGTGAACGCCCCACAGTTTGGAACCTCTGGATTAACATATCACAATATTCCATATTACAACCGCAAGCTTCAGAGTGTTTGATTTGAATTTTATGCGACACAACAACAAAACGTAGCATTTGACTGGAAGGTGGATAGAATCCCTCTGTGTGTAATTTAATCTCAGTACAAATATAGTTGTTTGATACATGTACGAACTGAATAAAAACTCTTCATGTCTTTCACTAGGCTGCCAGAGCAGGCCGTGTCTGTGTTGAGGAACAGGAAGCTGAGGGAGAAACTTCTCCAGTCACTCTTTCTGGACCAGATGTTCTGGGAAAGTCAGGGCGGCCGACAGGGCATCGACAAACTGATCGATGTGATTGAGAAGAGAGCCAACATCCTCCTCACCTACATCAATGCTCATGGGATCAAAGTTATCCCAATGAATGATTGATTTGTATTTTACTAATGAAGACAATTTTTAAGTTACACAAATCTTACTTAAAATAGTAAAATCTGTACCTAAATTTAAGTAAATGTGAAGAAATAGAGGAATAATAATGTTACAGAAGCTTTAAACTTGATTTGTGTGGTCTTCATCCTATTCCAAAAGTACAAGAGTCAGCATTGTCAGACAAACAATGGTAAAAAAAACAACCATTTCTTATGAATTTTATATATATAGAATATCAAAATATGCAACTGAGTAGCTACATTGATCCACAAAGCAATGCAGAGCTAAAACCCTGTCTACTTATTTTCGTCACAAAGGCATAGATACAAACAGTCAAAGTCATTGCTCAATACTGTCAGCAAGGGCAGAAAAATGAGTACTGTGGAGGAAGAATGGAAAACAGAAAGCATCAGGCAGCTAATTTCCATGAAAGCAATTGAGAAATCACTGGCTTGGGATTCCTCTTGCACATTGTTTCACACAGCTCTTTTCACGTTTCTGTTTGCCTTTTTATCTTGTGTGATTTTTTACTTCAATTCATAACTTTTGCTCACTGTGATGTAACATCAATGAAATCATACTAAAAATTGGACAAAATAGACATCATTGGGGTTCATTTTTACAGTCAAAGTTTGATGATCCTGTATAATTTAGCAGGATATTTTCCTCTAGAATACAACAATGTACATACATGGAGAATTTTCTATTTTCTCTATCGAAATGCAGAAGTTTTTTGTGTGTGAGATTATGACTATCATGTAACATTGTCAAATGAAATGTGTAAATATGCCTTTGGACAAAAAAGCTATTGTTTTTAATTAACATTTTATGAATGATCAGAGGCCAAAAAGTGAAGCCCACCTCCTCATCAGTTGTTACATTTAGAAGGAATCAACATGTTTGTTTTTATAGTTTTCAGTATGGATCAGGTTTTTAATTATATAGCCTAAATATTAGGTTATTGCTAAAGAAGCTGGCTGAATTCAAGCATACTGAAAATAGTTGAAGCTTTCAGAAGAATTAAATTCCAGTCAGTAGATGGGAGAGATTCACAAAGTGTGGACTGCAGCTGGAGTCAGTGCTTAAAGAACCAACACAAAAGGTGTATGGAGAACATGGTCTACAACTGTCACATTTCTTGTCTTAATCACTCCTGAGCCTAAAAGAATTACAAAAAACAACACAAGCGTTTTATCTATACTAAGGTGAAAAAGTTGTACTATTGTAAGCCCCCCAAAAATTCATTGTTTAATTGGTTTTGTGTAATCAAATCTTCTACAAAACTTTGAATGATCCACAGCTGAAATATGTCACTGTGTGTAATGAAAGGGTATAATCTGAGTTAGATTTTTTAAACCAATTTACTGAGATTAAATTGATTTTCATTAATATTGTAATTTATAAAATTGCACCTTACAGTGTCTATGAGTATTGTGGACTATTTTGTTTATTGTAGATTGTATATTATATCCTTAGGGCATCATACAAAGTATAGTTATCGTAAATCTGGTCACGTGACATAAATGTACTAATTTATATGTACTATGAACCAAAAATCAATTTTAGCCCTGGACAGTTTTATGTTTTTAAATATTTATTTCTTTTTTGCAATTTGTAAAAGTCCAAAAAGAAAATGTCCATTAATAATCAATTGCATTCAAATTCACCCTAAGCAGAGTTTGTGGTTTAGTATTGCTGTCATTGGTTTTTAGAGTTTATATTTTTGGATATTAAAGTCACTTCAAAATACTTTAAAACAACAAATGAGCAAGTTGTTGTTTTAGATTTAGCAAAAGCAAAGTCAGAAATCATTTATATTCTGCTGTTTGGGCTCTCAAAGATTAGACTGGAAGTTGTTTGTTTTTGTGCATTAAGCCGCCTGTTGTTTTGACCTCTGTTCACCTGAATTACATAGAGTGGATTCCATGGCTGGTTGTGTTTGTGTTAAAATCACCCCTACAGTTTGAAGACAAACTCTTCACACATATGCTCTTGTATTATCTCACCAGAACTCACACAGACAAAAGATGACCTCCATGGGTGAAACAATTGAAGCTTACAGAAACACAAATAGACAGGGTGAGGGGCTGGACCTTTACTAATGGTTTATTTCTCCACTTGAACACACTCCCCTTCAGTAAAACTGCGTTGTTGTAAATGCCTGATGCAGAGTTCTGCTGACCTCGACTGCAAGATGAACGTCAAAGCAGCTGCACATCTGTCTGATGTTCAAATGACAGAACAATGTGGGGAACGGAATATAAAAGAACTGTACAATACACATAGCCTATAGCTTAGCTATTCCTCTTTCTTCAAACAAAGCTCTGAAATAATAATAGCAAAACTTTTTCCTCTGAAGAGATCAGAATTACATGCACAAAACAAAACTTCACATGTATGTAAGCCTGATAAGTATGAGTTAGCTTGTGGCCTTTTTTCTCTATTGGCTCATGTTCAACTTAATCAATTCTGCTTACTGGTTTTGTTTTCTGTTAGCTTTCTAATAATACAACAAACAGAATATCAAAGCAGTCCGTGTTTATTTCAGGGACATGCCACCTGCTGTTTACTTTCATACTTTGATACAGACTATAGCTGAGTCCTTTCCA
Source organism: Girardinus metallicus (assembly GCA_903067095.1). NCBI lineage: Eukaryota > Metazoa > Chordata > Actinopteri > Cyprinodontiformes > Poeciliidae > Girardinus > Girardinus metallicus. The sequence continues at coordinate 57,364 of CAEGAE010019504.1, read as the reverse complement.
AGAAAAAATGATCAGCAAAAACTGCATGTGTCACTTCCAAGTGAGCTGCATTGATGGAAACATTCAACGACTATTTGCCTGCCAAGGTTAGTTCTCTAATCAGACTAATTAAATGAGGTTTATATTATGCAAAAGGTTGCTAAAATATATTTTTCTTGAAAGATTTGGCAAGACACATAACAAATACCTCTAAATGTTGAATTTCCTAACTAAGCTGTATTAGTTAGAATTAAAATTCTGTTTTTTTTTTATTAGAGCTGCCAGAAAACCAACAAATTAATAAAAGCCAAGAATAAGTTATTATCTGATCTTTCCATTGCTTTTGAAGCAATTAAATGAACTTTTTTTGAGTCACATGTATGATGGATAGGTTGATGATAGTAGTAACTGTAATCACACTTTCTTGAAGTGTGATTAAAGGAGACAACAGAGATGGTATCACCAGATGGAGGGCATGAACATTTAATATGTTTAATCCTCAAAAGAAAGTTCAGTGGATATAGTATATCAAACACCTTGACCCAAGTGACATAGCAGTAAGTTTCTTTAGATTTAGTTGGAATGTTATTTCTTTTTCATTCTTAAAGAACTTCAAAACCCAAGTCAGTTCCACTAAATCAGATTTCTGTTAAGAGGTGAAGGTGAGCCCAGGTGTAAGACGTGAGTAGCTTCCTTTAGAGCAATGAGCTGCATCGTTGAAAACATCCAAGATAAGATTGCACAGAATGCATGCACAATATGGAGGTGTCAGCTGCAGGGAAACAATCTATTGTGGCAAGCAGATCTAAGCTCTGCGCTTCCTGCTTACTTTTTATCTCTGATTCTGCAGGAGGTTCACAGACAGGAAGCAACTCTGCTGCCCAACAGCTTCACTCAATGATGTTTTTTTTTGTTTTTTTTGCCATAACGATAAGGTATAATATATTTTTCTGTTGAAGTGACATAATAATCTAATGTGAACAGCTGAACTGAATTTTTGGCTCTATTTCTAAATATCTTCATAAAATGGAAGCTGCATTTTGTGAATGAAAAGATTTAAGTTATATTTTCAATAAGTGAATTCATTCTGCTTCCTGCCAGACTAATTAGACATTAACTTGTGTTTGTGTATTTAAGTGTTTTTGTATATTTTGTGCAGACAGTTGTATCCATTGATTTTGAATATGCATTCAGATGGGGCCTGTTCCTGAGATTAAAAGGCAAACATAAAACATGCAGTTTATTAAGCTCACATTTATGTTTTTAAAGGTTGTTTTCTTAAAGGTCTGATATTCTACTTTTAAATGTCATCTTTTCAAAACCTGCAGGTGGACAATCATCTTCATCTATCCTGACATTTCAGTTTGTGATAAAGAAAAACATTTCTGTGAAATAATGGTACCATTGACTAGTTCTGGTGATATCACCATGTTCTATTTTATCTGATGGTTTTGATGGTGGCAAAAATTTTAGATTTTTGCAACGCTTGCAAAATTGTAAAATGTAAAATTTTAATGAAGTATGCTGCCGTTTGTGTTTGCAAAATGATCCTCTCTTTGGCCCCCCAGGAAAGGCAGATGGTTCATATGTTTATTTTTAGTCATCAAATTAAATTGCTGGCTCAGAGATTATAACATGATAAAATCTGACAAAAAAACCTTTTAAATTTTAACCCCTACACATAACCCTGCAAAAACTAGATGGTGGACAGATGAAATACTAAAAAGAAAGTAGTGGAATGCCTTTTTATGTGAAAATCACTTCATTTCACACCACTAATTTATTTATTTTTGGAAATATGCTTAAAAATGTTTTAATTTTGGTTTTTATATTGACAAAGTGTTACCAAAAGCAAATGCACTTTGTGTCTTATCTTTCTTGATAGGATTTTGATCAACCACTTCTGCTGAAGTTTGTTGTCAGTAGAAAACTATTGAAGTGGCAGGTAAAGGAAAAAATATGTCAAAACATACCAAACATACCACCTAAAAGTACAATAAGTATCACTGCAGGGACTCAAGAACGTGGACAGAGAGGAAACTTTTTTCCATCTGATAGAGGATGAACCTATGAGTTGACATCTGAAACCACAAACCTAGATTAAAGGGCGAGTGCACAGACAAAAAAAGAATACGGTGAGGCATCTCCGTGGACTGGCATCTCGAACATCTGCTAACGGAGATATATGGGGCAATCAAACAGTTGTGGGCTGAATATGTCAAATTCTATATTTAGAGATGCTATGATGAGCGGCATGTGGAACATGAAGAGTCCGGATGAGACGACTGCAGCGGCTTGCTGTATGATTCATACATTCCCTGCCAGTGCATCACATGACAGGGAAATTCTATCAGTATAATATGTTTTTTATTTATCTCTGATTGCCAACTTAATCTTGACAAACAGTTAAATTATTGACTCTAATCATTATGTCAGATTTTTCCTTTGATAGTTTAGTGTAAAAAAGCTCTGAAACTGTCAGGATTGCATACTTTTCGTCCTGCAGAAGATGCTCTGCTCCACTAAGTAGCGCTTCACAAACCAGTGAAGCATGTAATTTGAACAATTTTTAAAATATCTTGATTGAGAGCCAAATTCTTCATTCCCTTGTGGACTCCTGTTCCTGTGTCCAGCTACTGCTTTTACTGTAGGTTAGAAATATTTCACAAATTCAACAAAACTTCTGTCTGCATCTAGAGATGCTTAGAAAATATGATAAATATGTGACCAACTCAAGGGTAAAAAAACTGACTTGTAAAGTCTAAAATAGACTGACGACAACTGAGGATGTAACGTTTCAGTTGAGCTGACACAACTATATGCACTCACAGACTGTATGCGTGTAAAGCCTACAGTGAGAGACACCAGACATTCTTCACATACTCAGTTCCTGACTCATCTACTTGGAGTCAAGAACTATCCTGGCAGCGGCTCTTTGAACTTAGCTGGTTATCACTTATAAGATATAGAAATGCTGTAAGCAATAAAAGGAACATCTGTAAATAAGTAAATAGTGGGCAACGCTAAACAAAATGTTAGCACTTTTTAGAAACATTAATTCCACTAACTGTAAAATAATACTTAGTAGGCGCTATGGCTGCACAGTGGCGCAGTTGGTAGAAACATGAAAATTATAATGTTGCAGCAAGAAGGTCCTGGGTTCGATTCCCGGCCTGGGGTCTTTCTGCATCCCTGTGCATGCGTGGGTTCTCTCCCGGTACTCCGGCTTCCTCCCACAGTCCAAAAACATGACTGTCAGGCTAAATGGTTTCTCTAAATTGTCCTTAGGTGTGAGTGTGTGTGTGCATGGTTGTTTGTCCTTTCTGTTTCTGTGTTGCCTAGCGACAGACTGGCGACCTGTCCAGGTGACCCCGCCTTTCGCCCGGAACGTGGCTGGAGAGGCACCAGCAACCCTCCAGACCCCACCAAGGGACAAGGGTGTTAGAAAATGGATGGATGGATGGTTGCAGCTAATGCTAACTTCAATTCAAATTATATCTACCCTTGATAGAATACAACCCTCAAGCACCAATAACATTATAATTTTCATGTATAATAATGCCTTTAGATATTGTATTTATGTTTATATCTTATTTTCTACCGTCTGTTTTGTTTTGTTCTCATACGCTTCTTGTTTGAACTAAAGTTATTGGGAAAACAGAGAGAGAATGAGGAGAGGAAACAGAGCTGCTGTGTGAACAGTCTTCACTTCAAAATATAAACGTCAATATAAGAATTTAATAATTTATAACAGTCAACATTTGAACCCAGATGTTGAACTTCATTCAACTGAAAGTTTACAAAACAAGCAAGTAAACTAATGCTTTAGGATTGTATCTGGAAATTTAGGGGAAACTAAATGTTTTCAAAGTTAGCAAGTGCTAAATGAAAAATTTGCTTTGCTGTTAGCACATAAACAGATTAGTAGAAGTCTGGCTGAAAGTTTACTTAAGTTGGAATAAGAAACTGTTCACTCTGGATATTAGTGGTATTCATTTATTTTCACATTTTTAACTCTCCACATTTACCTTACCAAAACATTCACACACCCTCAACTGTAATCAGAAAAACAGCCAAGAGGCCCATTGGCAAAAACAAAAATAAAAAATCTGTTGCAGGCCGCAAGGCTTCAGAATCTATGCATTTATGCAGATTCTCCGATCTGACTCAACCTGAGCTGTATTGACAAATAGAATGATTGATCAAAAAGTCATATTTTTGCAACAAAAGGTTGCAAAAGCAATCAGCTTCACAATTATGCTCTACTTTATGTTGATCTATCCCATGATGTCCAGATGAAAGACACTGACGTTTGCTATAAAGTGACAAAATGTGAAAAAGTTCAAAGAGTATTCAAATCACTACAATTCACAATAGATGTTAGAAAAAATAGCAAAAGGAAACCTTGGGTCAGTGGAAAACTGAACTATAAATTTATGCTTTAAAGACACTTAAGCCTCAGCTTCTTCCAAAGTTCACGACAAAAAACTGCATCAGGATTATACTGAGAGAAAGAAATAATTAAACATGTTTTACAAACAAAATAAATGGTTTAGGTTTATATAAATCTGCCACTTTGTGTATATTTGTGTTCGTCTGACTTATTTTTAGTTCATACTGCATACATAAATACAGGACCTTCACCACTTTAACTTCTACGAAGCAGGAAGAGGAAAGAATGTTTCTGGGCCGAGACACCAAAGTAAAATATTCCATGATCAGTGTCACCCATCCTGAAGAAACCCAAACAGGAACACAGCCTGGGCTCAGGCGGCACACAGAGCGGGCCAAAAGGAAATGAGTGCAACCAGCCTGAGGGTGCGGCAGGTTCAGAATAATGGCCACATACCCTGTGACCTCATTGATGGACTAAAATACAGATTCCTGGGCAGAATAAAACCCCTGAAACAACACTGATAATAGGACTCGTGCTTTATTGCATCACTTTCTATGAAATTTAAGTCACGTTATTTTATTTGTTTTTGCTGTCACTGTTCTTTTAAATAAAAATGACAAACATTTTTAAGTAGGGTTGCTGGTCACTTCTAGCAAACAATATTCTTACTAAGGTTTATGCTTCATTTGATTCTATTTGATTTTAAAATAAGTATATTCTGAGCAGTGTTATGCACCTATGTGTAAAAGGTAAAGTTGTATGGAGGGATTTTTTTTTTAACATAGTAAAACAGCGCTACCTAGAGGAATAAAAATGCAGGCTAACATATTGGCACAAAATGCAGCAGCTCTGACCCAAACAGTGTTTCTGATGCTGCAGCTGAAGACTCACCTGGAAGAAAGGCACATCAAAGCAATTATAATATCTTTTAAAAGATATTATAATTGTTATTTGATTTATTTCTTTGTCATTTATGACAGTAATGTGTGGAGCCAGTTCAGCATTTAAGATGAGAGCTCGCCTGCAGGAAAGCTTGGACATTTCAAAGGAGCTACAATGCTACCCTCTACTGGCTAGATTCGGGTGGTACAACCTCCTATTTGGAGTCAAATAAAGTAAAAAAAATATGTGGCAAAAAACTTTATTCAGAGTCATTAAGGTGTTGCCACGAGAAAGGTTGTATCTACAAATTACTAATGGAGAGGTTTGTAATTTTCATCAGAGGTACACTTCAACTGAGAGACCACCAAATATATATAAAAATAAAAAATCTGGAAAATGATTCAAATCATTTGAGTTTTATCACATGAAACAAGTATTTGATATAATACAAAAATATTTGGTGGAGAAACTTTTATTTAGAAATACATAGGTCAGATGTTTTCTGTAGTTCTTCGCCAGGCTTGCGCACAGTGCAGCAGGAGTTTTGGTCCATTCATACCGATCTTTTTGGATCACTAAGGTTTTGGACCTGTTGCTAGGCAACACATTTCATCCAAATGTTTTCTATTGGGTTTAGTTCTGGAGACTGACTGGGCCACTCTAGGACTTGGAAATGCAACCACTCCCTAGCTTTCCTGGCTGTGTGTTTCAGGTCCTTGTCATGCTGGAAGATTCAACCATGACCCACTTTTATTGTCTTACTGAGGGAAGGCGGTTGTTGTCCAAAATCTACAACACATGGTACAATTCCTCATTTGAGACCTTGGTCTCGGCTCTTCAGCAGATCCTCCTGTGTAGTTCTCAGCTGTTCTCTTTCTTTCTCGTGATCACTGACTCTTAACTGGACCAGGCCTGGCATGGAGTCACAGTCTGAGAGAAACTCACAGTCATCTTGAATTTCTTCCATTTTCAAATACTTGCTCCAGCAGTTGTTTCTTTCTCACCAAGCTGTTTGTTTGTTGTCCTATAGCCCATCCCAGCCTTGTGCAGGTCTAAATGTTTGTCCTTTGGAATCATATTGTATGATTTTCTGGAATTCAATTTTATTTATGTCTCTTGAAAATTACAGACCTCTCCATTCTTTGTAAGTGGAGTCAAATACTTATTTTCCTCCCTGGGTAGCTCTTATACAAATCTTAAATATTATATTAAAGTACAACAAGAATCCAGATTAGTGACAGCATTTTGGAAAAACTTTGATCATTTTTACTGTTAAAGATTATGTATTTAGTATTTCCCAGGTAAATAATGTAATTTTATAGTACTATCAAATAACAACATTACTTTCAGTTCTTATAAAAAATGCTGTATACATTAAATATAACGTAAAAAAAATTACTTTGTGATTTGATGCCTTGACATTGATTTCTGTCTCTTTAAGAAGCTCCTGCTCTTTCCTCCAGTCTGTCTTCAGTTGTCATGGTAACAACGCTCCTGCGATAAGTTGTATATAATTGTAACATTTTTTTAGCTATTCTCTCATCAAACACATAGCTGGAGTGTTGCTTGGTGTTGTTTGGTTCTTCCATACATGTCTGAGAAATGTTTGAATCTTCCATGGCAACCATTCAGGGTTTCTTCTCAGTTCACTGGTCCTACGCCTCCAAACCCCCTTAAAACTAAACTGCACATGTTGGTGTTAAGTCTTTTTACACTGAAAGCTAGAATAATTTGTATCTTTTTTATTTCTTGTACCATAATAAAAAAAATGTCCACTTTATTGAAGTTTTTCAGAGCAGCCATGTTCAATTTGTCCTGCTGGCTGCGCCAGTGTCTGACGACAGAAGTGACAAAGACCCACGTGAAATTCTTGTGATGAAAAATGCATCATTTACACCCAGAGAGTGTCTTCTCTCTTGTTTCTCGGATCATGCAGTTCTCTGACACAATGCCTCCTCCTCTGGGAGACTGGAGACTCAAAATATCTCGACCTCCTTGTGTCAGACTCCCCTCGCCTCACAGGGCGAGGCTCTCTGGTGGCCCAGCTGACAGTGACAAACTGACAATGGCTGAATGCTCCACTTCTCATCCATAACATATATTGAAAAAGTACTTGTTTGCCTTTTCAAGTTTGAGAGAAAAGACGAATACAGACAATGAAAAATAGCTTCCTTATTGCTGATCCCCCCAACTGATGCTGGAATACGAGTTAACATGAGGAATGCGTCCTCAGGGGGTTTCAAGGACAAATGACTGGACAGATTGGTATTGATTGGATTTACGAGGACAAAAGGCATATTCTAACAAATTAAACATGTATCATTGAATCAGATGCACTGAGTTTTGTCCAAGGTTGTGTTGGTCAGGTCACCTTTTCATCCCAGCAAACTGCTTCTGTCTTAAACAGCCAGTCAGTTTTCACTGAGGGTTTTACCTTACGCTGTCAAAAACAAAGCTCCTTGGTGACTTTGAAAGCATCATTTAGTTTGCTTTTGCAGCTAAGGTTCAAAATAGAAAATAATGAGATGGGACAGCTGGCTGTCACTGCTTTACATGCATGATTTGACATAAATGCCTCATTACAGGAGCTGGTGAGAAATGCAAAATATCCAAACCTGAACAGCAGTTCTGACCTTCAGGGGCGAAAAAAACTGTGTCACTTCAGTCTTCATATGTGAAAACGAGACCCTGTCCCTGGTTTAAACAGTCAAGTCTATAACTCACTGGGCAGACATGGTAGAAAAACATTAAATGATCTACACTATAGATTCATGAGGATAAATCTGTTTATCCTTTATACTCACCAAACAGACAAATAACTCTTCAATATTAACTTAGAAGTAAAATGATGAGTAAATCTTATAATTAAGCATTACTCTACAAATGGTCTGTTTGACCAAATAATGTAACCCAAATTGGTTGCATTATTTTTGCCTTGGGAGCAAATAATGCTTTAAACAATAAGTAAACTCACAATCCAACAAAAAAACAAAAAACAAAAAAAAAGCCAGCAAAAAGGAGATCTTACTGAATTTAATTAAAAAACACTGACACCTAATCTTCATAAATAAAGAATCTGAAATAAGTACAAAAATCAAAACTGCTTGTGAACTAAAGATTATCATCCGACTAGTTGGCATTTCGATGCCCTGCTGCCCCACAGAGCCGTCACTGCAGGATGCAGGTTTGTTCAATGATTGGTACCCGGGCCACTAATAAATTATTTAAATTTAATTAGTCTAATCTAATTTCGGTACTGTTAAGAAAACATAAACTAGCAGATGCTGGAATTATAATATGAGGTATTTCTTGGTATCCAGGAGCCTCTCAGGTTAACCTCAGCGCTGCTGCTAATTAAGCTTGTCAGTCAAAGCGTTTCCATCACCTCTCTCTCACCACGGTCTTTCCTCTCCACTGAGACTAAAAGCTGCAGCTGATGGATGACACAAAATAACATTTGGATGGTGCAAAGTCAATCAAGGGCCTTCCTGCCTCCCTCATATTCTCCGGGGAAGTCAGAAAAAATAACATTTGAGATCTTGACAAAAGACTGACAGAAATAGTTTGTAAAAGAAAAGAAAAATATGAATCCGTCTGTAATAGCACAACTTGTTCCTACCTTCCTATGTATCAATATGGCTACCGCTGGAATTTTTGTATTTTAATTAAAAACAGAAACACTAAAAGAGGTAAAGTATTGTTAGAAAAAATATATCACGCTCAAAATAAATTTTTCAAGATGAAAGTTTAAAATAATGAGTTGCTTTTGTCTTATTTCAAGTGTACTATAATATTTACACTTGAAACTTGACAAAATACTTGGTAAGATTTTGTGCTTTTGAAATACTGTTGCTGCAAAGCAACAGTATTTCAAATACTGCAGCCTTCCAAATAAGTAGAAACTTCAAATCATCCAGAATAATAAAAATGGCATAAAAACTCTGTGTTGCTCCAACAATTCTTAAGAAAACAAGTTTACGTGTTTTGATTAAAGAAATACTATTTAATTTAAAAACCTTGAAGAGAAATGTTGAGTTGAGTGGCAACAGAAAATGGAGTTGTAAGAAAATGCCAGTCCAACCTTCACACTGACCTACATTTTGCACGTTGACATGCTTCTGATAAACACAAGCAGTTTACTTTGAGCGATTCTTCATGTTCTGCCCTGCTGCAGAGTGAAATTTCACTGGGAAACTAACGTGTTGACCCAACAAGCCATCACTTTAAATACCCATCAGGAAAAGTACCACTTCTTTCAGATTTCCAAATATTTTATGAATGCTGAAATTAAAAAGAAGAAGCACTTAACTGTGTATTAGAAACAACTGAGATGTCGAGAGATGCAGAGACTCCCATTCAGTCCCATTACACCTCATTGTTCCTGTGGCTGTAGCATTAATGATGAACCATTAGTGAATGCATCACATCATCAGTTCACTGCAGGATGGAAAATAGATACTGATGTAATGACTCATCTGCTAAATATGTACCACTCAGAACAGTTTGTCCTGCCTCATGCTAAGCCCCAGATGCTAATGCATTAAATATTATGCACAGAAAAAATGTGTTAAAGACGGGATGTAAAATGAGGAACTAATGATGACAAAGATTCAGATGATGTAAGTTAAGGACAATTGCTTCTGGTAATAAGGAAAAGATGAAGTGATTTTCCAGCTGGTAATGATTGGATGTTGATAAAAACTATTTGACAAAACATAAGAATACACAAATAAGAATATTCTACATGTCCTGGTAAGCAAACAAAACTGTAACAGAGCAGTAAGGCAAGTTTTTCTATTGTCTTAAGTGTAACAGGGAAACTTGCGACCACCAGGCTGCAGTGTTGCTCTTCATTTTCGCAGAATGAAAGTGAACGACCTTATGAGTGGGGAGGAAGAGGAGAGAGGAAGACTAGTTAAGGCAGTGATTTCCTGAGATCTGAATGGTGAATGAGCTGAATGATACACGTTAGCGGCGAGGCTTCAGGACACGTTTGCCTTTGAAAACAGACATATTACATCAGCATGGTGACTGTTGACAGAGCAAAGAATGTATGTAGAAAAATCACTCATCCATGATCTGAGTTTAAACTGGAAGCATACAGCTTGCTGCTTTTAATACATTTACAGAGATTAGATTATAGAAACTGCGACCAGTTCCAAAAAACAACAATGAAAAATGTCAACACTTAAACAGTAAAGCTCTGTTTTACAAATAGTTTGCATCTATGTGTAGCTTTAGGTCATAACTTGTTTGTGGCTTCATCCCCAGTGCATTCTGGGATTGATTTGATCTCCAACTGACCATGAAAATGACAAACAACTGCACATTAACAAAGTCTATAAAAACATTTATATCAACTACAACGGTTTCCTTTTCTGTCTGCAGTGAAAAAATTAATATTTTCTAAATAAAATTATCATAACAAATTACTCTCCCCAAATGTAAGTAGTTTGCACTTTAATAGCACTTTATGAAGTCGGTGGTCTCCAAAGCACTTTACACTACATTCAGTCATTCACACATTGATGGTGGTGAGCTACATTATAGACTAACAAAAGCGAGGCTGCCATAAAGTTGGGTGAAGTGTCTTGCCCAAAGGCACAATGCCTGAGATAGACAGCACAGTTTCAAGCTGGCAACCCACCAGCTTGAAACTGGTGGGTTGCCACCAGTTACAAGACAAATCCTACTTCTGGGCCAAATGCAACTCTTAAAGTAAAAGAAAATATGTTTTTATCTTCCAAAGCTTCTCTCCAGCTCTGGAGTTCAACTTCCAGTATTTGGGGTCAGTAGGGAGGGAGCACCTGCTTGTAAATGCTTCAGGTCTGATGGGGATCTAATAAGTGGAGGCAATGCCATCATTAACCACTGTGAGCTGGGTCACAGTTGACAGTGCAACCTTTTGTATAAACAGTTTTTTTTTTTCTGGTTGAGCGTGTAGTTAATATGCAGTAGCAGTAGTATAGTACATAAAGTGATTTGCAAGCTTTAAACAGCCCTTAAACTTTTCCACATCTTGTGACATTACAGACACAGACTTCATTGTATTTTCATATAATTATTTTTGCAGTAAACCATTGCAGAATAGTACAGAATTGTGAAGTGGAAGGAACATAATTTTGATTTGTTTACTTAAAAACCTGAAAGGTATGGTGTGTATTTGTGATGTTTTTTGCTAAGTCTATTTATTTCAAAAGCATTTTCAGTGCAGTGACAACTGAAGGGCTTTTTGGGTGTTTCTACCAACTTTGCACATCTGCAGATTTTACTGATTAAATATGTGAAAACCATGGATCATTTTGGAGCATAACTTCATGTTGGTCTATCACCTAAAATCTTGGGAGAATAATATTAGGTTTGTGGCTATAACTTTACAGAATGCAGAAAAGGTTAAGCAGGACGAATAAAGTATGTATGGGTTTGCAGATCTGGCTTTTATATCAGATTTTAGACAAGACAGAAAAGTAAGGCAAACTAAACCAATATACACTTGAGTCAGATTTATATTTCTTGTCTTAAATGAAATTTTAAAGACTTTAAGAGTAGGCACATTCATTCTGACTGAGAAGCCGTGGTAAGACTGGCCTCTTAACAAGAAAATAGGCAAGCAGAGAATTATCAGTGGCCTTGCTCACTTTGCTGTCCTCTCAAGCTGAAACTCTGGCTCTTATCCCTGCTCTCTCTCCACCTACACATGAATTTAAGAGGAGCTGCATACAAGCCTTGCTCTTTCTCTGGGGGTGGTTGATAAGCACTGTGGGAGATTGGAAATGGCTAAAGGAGACATGTTTATAGAGTGTTACTATTGATGTATTTTCTAGGAAGTGGGCATTCCTTAATCACTGAAATAGCACCAGTCTTACCAACATAGATGGAAACTAAAGCATTAATATGATGATATTTTATACAGTATTAAGATTATGCAAGTAAATAATTCAATTCCTTTTACAGTAACAAAATAAACACTGTAGCCTAAATTATGACAACACAGCATTACTTAATGTACACCTGATCATTTGTTGCATATTTCTAACTTCAACATGTGGAAACGTTTCGCCTTTCTGCTTGATTTAACATCAGTACAGTTTAGGGCTGATCTAAAGATTGTTTTATTCCTTTATTAATAATTAGGTAGTAAAAGGTGCTTAATAAGAGATTTTTTAAAAAAGAATTGAAAGCAGGTGAAGCTAAAATTGCAATTGGAGGAATACTGGGTAGGACATTTTTTACAGACAAAGAAGATTTTTCTCATGTATTTATATTATTTTGTTTCCTCCATGCTGGTCCACCGGGTCCAACCTCATGGTTTAGATTTCCCCCCTACACCAACACACCTGATTGAATGTTTAAATTACTTCCTTAGCACATCATCAAGTGCTGGAGAAGCATGCTAATTACCCCTCAATTTAAATCAAGTGTGCTGAAGCCACGCTTACTTTCTAAATCCAACATAGAGGACATTAAGTCCCAAAGACTATTATCCATATTATCCATACAGTATGCAAGTCACCCAATTCTTGAGTGCATATTATCCCAAAATTTGGTTCATTGTGCTATTTAGAATGCTGTTCTTCAAAGCTAATTTTATTTTACCTGAGTTAAACTAGAGTATCTTAAGCTTGTGTCCCTTCTCATCCAAACAAATTTATTTCAAATTAAAAGTACCTTCTTTAGAACAGGGTTCTGAGGATCAAGAATAAGAAATGCTTGACGGAGATATTCATACTAATGTGAATAGCCTGACATTTTTTAAATTTCACTCATGGCTGCAGGTATCATGACGGCACGAATCTGAAGGATTAGCCTGAAGAAAAAGCAGTAAAGGAGCGTGGCTTAGCCCACAGAGACTCTGCCCACCGGCAACAATAAAGTTCACCAAGTAATACATTGGACCTGTTTTAGAAATGTACCATTGGAAAAACATTATATTTAATTCATTTTTTCATGCTAAGGTGTGTATTTTAACTGCCTTCTGACCATAAATCTACTTCCTGGTTTTGTATATTTTACAGACATAAAGCTACTGTGTTGTAACTGAATAATGAATAAAGAAATAATTGAGAAGTGGGAAAAAAGAATACATGGCTTTTAATTTCTATTACTGCATGATGTGCAGTGTTCTTTACTTTGATACCCCTAAATAAAATCCAGGGCAATCAATTGCCTTTGCAACTCATAAATGTATAAATAAAGTGATTGCGATTTGATCTCAGTGTAAAGCTCATCATACTTTTCTGATTTTTGTTTGTAAATCCTTTAAGACTGAACAATTATGCATATTTTTGTGTTGCTGCATCACAGAAAATTATACTTAAATTAGCTGCGGTGGTAATAATATAAAATGTGAAGTTAAAAGGATTAAAGATAGATTTGCAAAACACTGAATATAGCAGCAAAGTTTAGCAAGAAAACAATTAATGCTTCAGAGTCTCCAGCTTTTATTTGAAAAGAACACTTAGATGTCCAGAAGAGGCAATATTGGGGTTAATGATTTCTAAATAATTACTGAGTTGTGTTTCCAGTGGTCTGCTTCAGAGAGCACATTATGCTGTAAAACAGTATTTATGTGGTTCACGTTTCAATAAAATGTTATTACAAGAACTTCTCCATATCAGTTAAAATGTCCAGAGGAATTATTGGCAGCCACTTCCATGCTGTGCACATCTAATTCATGGAATTTCCTGTTGAGCAAATATTTAAGGCTGATTATGATTCTTCATGCTGAGCCAACAGCTAATTTCCTCATTTGTAACTTCCTGTATTTTTTAATTTAGTGCACAGCTTTTTAATTCAGCCTTATAAAGACTATTTTAAGGGTGTTAGAAATAAGCAAGAACATCTGCAGCTTAATGCCAGGTTCTCAGAAACGCCACAAAAACAAAGATGATGTTTTTGACATGTCTGCATGCTATTAAGTCCTTCTCCCCTTAGTGTCCTGGATATGAGATCTGAACAAAGGGAGAAACAATGGTAGATTCATACAAAGACGATCTCGCAGAAAAATGTGCATGAAATTTACTTTAAACAGAAGGAAAATTCAAATTAACCAACCATTCAACAGTGTTTACTCTAAACACATACTTGGGTATAAACTGTAACTTAATGCCACCACAAACAAAGTCAAGATATTATGTGAAGTAAAGTTATTACAACAGTGTTAATGGAATGCATTATGAATAGTTATAAAGTAAGATGCAATTAATTTTGAATATATTTATGTACAAGTGATGAATGAATACATTTCTAGCCACTTTGTCACAGGCATAAAATAAAATACACAATAAGTCAGTCACTTGACAGAGACCCAAAAGAATAGATACCAAAAGGTTTTACCCACCAGTGCAGTTCATCACATCTTAGATCAAATCTGTCCTGGGTGGCATTTAACTTTAAAATGGGCTGAATTCATGATTCATTGTCTACTGAGAATATTATTCAAATTCAATGGAGTGGGTGCCAGTAAGTCCTAATTATATGCTGAAATTTCTGTCTTCCAGCCCACTCCTGTTCTTCCAGCTCCAGCAGTAAAAAAAATTCTGTTACTGAGAAATGAGACAAAAAATGGTGAGAAGCACATTCATCAGCTTTTTAAACAGGAACACATTTAGACGAATTCTGTCAGACGATAATCTGTTCCTTCTTTTTACTGTGTGTTAATATCTTTAAATCGCCTGACAAGAAGCAGTGAAAATCGATTTCTCTTGCATCATTTTACACTGAAATGACAACAATAAGTTTTTATTTTGCAGTTCAGTCAAAAAGTAAATTTTTGCTTAAATGTCTGTTTTTGAGTAAGTAGAGCTTACTGCTACAAGTTTGGTCAGTTTTTTGGATATCCATCCATTTCTTTACACCCTTGTCCCTTGTGGGGTCGGGAGGGCTGCTGGTGCCTCTCCAGCGAGACATTTCAGGCAAGAGGCGGGGTCACCCTGGAGAGGTCGCCAGTCTGTCGCAGGGCAACACAGAGACAGAACAAACAACCATGCACTCACACCTAAGGAGAATTTAGAGAGACCAATTAACCTGACAGTCATGTTCTGGACTGTGGGAGGAAGTCAGAGTTCCCGGAGAGAACCCACCATGCACAGGGAGAACATGCAAAATCCGTGCAGAAAGACCCCGGGCCAGGAATCAAACCCAGAACCTTCTTGCTGCCAGCCAACAGTGCTACCTACTGTACCACTGTGCAGCCCTTATTTGTTTTTTGTATATCTTTTAGTAAATTAACAATGTCTCATTTTCTTTGTCTAAGATGAACCTTAATTTATTTCAATTATCCAAAATGTCCAGAATGAAAGGTTTATTATGTTTATATGGTCTACATTTAAAGCTTTTTTGAAGCATTAGCATAGCAGACATATGTATTCACATAATCCTGGAAGAAGAAAGAAAATAATATTGTTTTTGCCTTTTTCTTTAGTCTGAAAAAAAAAATAGTTTTGACAATTTTTGAAGAAATAATATTAAATCATTTCCTCATGCCTATTTCATTTTCATCAGTTCCTATTGTATAACTTTACTGCTTACTGGAATAAAGCAGTAAGCAGTGATATAGGTTTTACAAACCTATATCACATTTTACGAAAAAAAATCAAAGCCACCAAAAAGTTTGAACATTAACCGTTTTATTCCATCTGCAGTGGAGTGATGCCATGTCAAAGGTCAGATTTCCTGAGCAGCCTTAGAGCTTCGAGATGACAATGAGATGAAATTAAATCTTATTTTCAGCCAGAGGAACTGTTCAGTGTTTCAGTTACTTAAAGTCACCTTTCATACACCCACCCACACACACACACACTCTCCCATTCACACAGAGTCACTCCCAGAAGCCTCTTGGCATTAAACATCAAGCAAACCAACATCTAACCTTGTGGAGCTTTTGGAAAAGCTGAATTAAAAAGAAAAATGTCAAGTATTGTAATATACATACAGAGGCATCTGTTCACTGTGATGTTGCAGGTCCCCCTTGGGTACCACTCGAGCTGAAGCAGGCCATCGACAGCGCTGAGCACTCCTGACAGCTAACAGTGTTCCTTACAGCTGCTCCGTGTCACAGGGGTCCCATCCTATTCTCATGTTTGAACTAGGGAAGAGCCTACCAGGAGAGATTTTATACCTGAATACAACAGGTTTAATAATGTCAGTATGGATCACCACCTTTTTTCTGCTATTTCAGGGCACATATCAGCAGCTTCGAGCCATCACATCATTTTGTACTCTCTCTAACTGGGCAATATCAGAACCACTAACCCTCACATAAAATAGAGGTTATTGGTTCTAGCTTCCATAAATTACCTATCATTTTTAGAAGCAGTCTGTGTTCATGTTAAGACACACAGAATATCATTGAACACTTCAATCTCATTTAGATGTGTGTGTATAAATACAATATAAAAATACAAAGACGCTTTCATTCACCTAAATACTTTTAAAATCTCATCTCACTCAGTCTCTCTGGTGCCAGCAAAGAAGATTAGCAGAGGTCAGGCCTCTAGCATCTCCTCTAACCACAATGCTAAGCTACATGAGACGGAGCACAAAACTGCTTCAGTGAAAAATTAGTTTCATAAGAATAATCTCAAACTTTACAGACTGATGTCAAGAGACAGTACCTTAAATTTATTGGTGCCAAGGAAGGTCGAGTATATGAAGATGGATGTTGAAATGACTCAAATTAAATGCTATTACTTTGCACCTCTGTGGAATTAGTTTACGCAGTTTTCTTAATCTTAACTCTTTTAGCTGTGTTTTACTAAGTGGAAGATGAAATTAAAAAATATGCATGAGTGAAAAGTGTGAACCGTTTACGTCAGAAGCCACTTTGAAGAGAAGAGCGAGGTAGACATCTTTGTTATCTTAACTTCAAACTATGTTGTCCTCAAAGGTTCTCTGAGATTCTTTGCAATAAGCATAAGGGGTCATTTTTCATTTTCTTCAGAATTTCTGACAGAATACACATCAGCATTTTAACTGTTAACACATTTCATCTGCCATTTCTTATTTTATCCCCTGACATTATCTCAAATGCTACTTTAACAAGAATGGTGTCATTTAAGACACTTCAATGTCTTAAGAAACCCAAAACACTTGAAAAATATTTCACAATCAAAACATATTTTTGTCAGTAGGTCTTCTTTAAACTTTGAAAAGATGTGTTAGTTGATCAATGATGACTAAAATTGGATTTATTTTCATAAGACATCTTTAAAGCTTTTTGCTTCCTGTTGTTTATGTTTGATTCCAGTGTGCTTGCTGGCAGAAAGCAGAAATAGTGAAAATAAACATCTATGAAAATATGTAAATGGAATGGAAAGAAGATGAGTAAGTTTGAAGTTAATCACCAGCTAAAACATTGCTATCAATCTGAGAATTGACAAAAGAAAAGCATTTCCAATGATACGTTCATCATATTTATAACACAGAAAATGAGAAGTTTAGACACAAAAATATGTAGAGATATTGTATTTGTTTTCTGGACTAATAAAAAAAAGTGACCACCGCAGCCAGGCTGTGACATATTACAATCACAATAACACATTTTTCTTACTCTTCTGCTTCATTTCTTATCATGAAGCCTTTTGCACACTTTCTGATCTTTTGATCATTTGTCTCTTATTGCCCCACATTTTCGTATTTTCCTCCTATTTTTCCTTTTCTTTTTTCACTCTACTCAGAGTCGGGTGTTAAAGTCTGCCTCAGCGAAACTTCCCACAGTGGGTTCAATATTACATTGGCATGCAAAGTGAAAACTCATGACCCTTTGAATATGTTAGCAAAAAATTACAGCCTTCAGAACAGTCTGTTGTGACGCACTGATATAGCAGTGATGATGAAATAACAATATATTGCACAGCAATAGTAATTTGTTTGCTCAGATTCACTTTTTCACAAAATTTCTGGTTCTTTAGTATTTTATTTAAATACAGCTGGAAAATTGTTCTAGCAACTAATGGGAAACTGACTTTTGTGAGTTTGTGCTGCAAAGAGGCGTCATACTTGAATCATCTACATATTGTTGAAAATGACTTTGCAGATACAAATGCATGTCACTATTTAAAGCCATGCTTTGATAAGTTAATTGTGTCTTTGTCAACAGAATTGAGATCAGCTAACTTCTGCAGGAAAGTTTGGTCTACTTTTCAGCCCACAGGACAGACCAAAGTGCTGGATTCATTTGAAGTGGCAACTCCACACAGCACTACTCCTAAATCTGCTGTGCGAGTGAATAACCTTATCTCACTGTGAGCATGAAAGCTTATTAAACATTTTCACCTGCGGCTCGACCCTTTTACCTCCAACAAAAATAAGAACCTCTCACCACAGAAACAGAGGACAGTAACTGAAGTTTCATCCTAGTTTCTTACTTTAGGTAGGAGATCATTGTTCCTGAAACATTCATTCCAATTTTTAGGAAATTAAAAATGATGCAATCAGTTCTTCAAACAAAAACTGTCTGGTTAAAATACAAAAAAATAAGGAATTTAGAAAAATCATCTTGCAGTAAATAAGTCTTGAGTCTGTTTGTCTCAGGAGGCTTACAGAGATGCTTGTTACTGGTTGAGTCAAGAGGTTGTAAAATACAACCATGATGAAGCAAAAGGTCCAGAAATACACACAGTAATAGGAGGCCTGTTAAAATGTGGGTGAAATAAGAGTGACAAGACCTCCAAAGATTAGACAAGGTGCAAAAGGCTTCGTGATGAGAAATGAAACAGAGGAGTAAGAAAAGTAAGAAAAATGTGTTATTATGATTGTAATATGTCACAACCTGGCTGAGGTGGTCATGACAAAAAAAAGGAGACGTGCCGATTTGTTCTCCCTGTGGAACAGACCGTTTTCTCTGCTTTGATAGTATAACTGTTCCTAAAAACTGTTAATGTTCATCACATTTTGTTTTAATCAGGTCAAATTTTAAGGTGGTATAACACTTGGTTATCCAACAGTCATCATAAGAATTTTTTAGGTCAGTGGATTGTCCACAGAGGAGGCAACAGTCTCCAAGAGCCTTTTTCCCTAATTTCTATGAAATACTGCTAAACTCTGGTGACCGCATCTCTGCTCCCGTTTCAGCCAATGTCACCCTTCTGGCACATCTGCTTCAGGACCAATAATGTCGGAGATGTAATATTTACAGCTGATGTGCCTACTTAGAGCAGATGGTGTGCACATAAACCAACCCACATGCACACACATATGAACATGGAAAAACACTCTTTTCTCATTATGTGCACACTCACATGACTTACTTTACTGGTTCAGACCTGAAAATACTGACCTGGACAAACAAGGGTGCACCGTGAGTTTCATTTGTGTAAGACATTAGGAGGCAGGTTGCACAGGACTGTCAGCACATTTTGAATGGCTGATTAGGTTTGGTGAGTAAAGTGATGCTTTTTGTTGCCCCTCCATCTCCAATATAGAAAGCACAAGAAACACTTTATACAAGCAGTCATTTAGAAACAGCCCAGACATTTTTCCTTCGTAACTTAAGACACAGTGGTGCATTACAAAGATCACACGACAGAAACACACTGAATGTAGAGAGTAGAAGAGCGTTTAAAATATTAAAGTCAATGAAAAATGAGTTTTGATTGTTCCATTTATGTGATGTTTTTCTTGACATCTTAGCAACTACTACTAATTGACAGAACTGGTTATACTTTCTAAGCACTTTAAAATATTTTTACTTTTTAGTTTTATTTTTAACCTCTATGAGTTCATGATTGTAGACTGAAAAGTGCTTTAAAAATAGATATGATTTGACTTCATAGAACAATAGAAGGGTGAATTGAATTTTTAATGTTGTTTCTGTTACTTTGATTATGCACAAGGTTTAACTTGATAATGCTAAATATTAATATTAACTATGGTTACTTTCTTATTCCTTAAATGACGTTGAATATATTCATTGTATGTTTTGGTGCCTTTGGGGCCAGGCCTTTTTTAAAAAGTGAGATGTGCGAGTGCCATCTAGATGACTGTTAACAACAATACTATGACTACTAATAAAATGATCAAAAATTATTAAGAATATTAATCACAAAATATACAATGCATCAAATATATTCCAGTTAATATTAATCAAAGGCAACTCTAAGCAGCTGGTTTCAGCCTTGATTTGGAGGAACTCAGTGTTTCAGCATTTTGTAGTTTTCTGGAATAAAAGCTGCTTCTCATAATGTACCAGTGCAAACAAATCCCAGGCAAGAAAAGTACCAATATGGCAAAAGTAAATTAACCTTTTGTGTTTTATTTAAAATATCCGGTGGGCAATTTTCTGGAAATAAAAACAAACAAAAAAAAAAGAAAAACTGTTTGTTTGAGAAGATTAATGCTAGTTTTGTTACTTACTGTGGTTTTCTCTATTACACACGTTTCTTAAAAATGTGTCTACACGTGAAGACACTAAAAGCAAAGCATGCAGGGTGCAGCCAAGGGAGCGACATTAACGGCCATTGAGGAAAGTGTCTGAATGGAGCTGCTGGTGGCGGCGCGTGAAGATGGAGGGAAGGTGGATGATTTATTGTGACGGGACAGAGTGGGAGAGGAGCTGGCTGTGGAAGAAAGCTCCAGCACACGATTTTTCTGCTGTTGGAGCAGGTGTGCGGTTTTGCTAAAGCAATGCATTAATGTTAAATGGAGACGGGTTATAAAATATACATCACAGCGGGATTGCTTTTCATGCACTGTGTGTTTTTCGGGGCTGCTGATGTTTTGAGGACATAAATCTGTTCACAGTTTGTTGGGACATTGCGTCTCCAACAAAGACGTTTCAGGGTGTTGATAACGGACCATAAGCTCTGAGTGGTTGAAAGTTTTAAGTAATTTCAGACAACTAATAGTTTGACGGTGAGTGTTCAGAAAGCTGGGTAAAATCATTTGTTGCCTCAAGTGATCGAAAGGTGCTTTTAATCTGCTTGTATGAGAGTATATTTATGCTGATTAATCTATTTGTTTATGCAAATTCCAATTAATGTTGCAACTGCAAAAGAAGAATGATTTCCCAAGGACACTTTGCACCTGCAACTTCTCATACAGCGCATGGCTATTTGTAATTCCTAACAGATAAATGTTTTTCTCTTGTGTTATAGAAATGATTTATACACATTCAAATGTGTACCTAATTTTCATAAATATCTTACATGGCCCACACGCAAATTATCAAGTGAAGATTATGCTTGGCATAATTTACACGCTGGTTAACCACGGGATATGAATAAAAGGTAACATAATTATTAGTCTTTCATTTTCATTTCTACGCTGTCAGAAGATGGCTTAATCCTTTCAAACGCTTGAACATGTTTGGGCAAGCTCAACATTATAAAAACTTAACAGTAACTGACAACAGGTGCCACTGTATGATTTTCTGTATAACTTCTGGACGCTCCCTTTTATTTTTTATAGGTTGTGTTTGGTGATGTGAGCAGTAGATGCGCTACTGGTGTGTCTATCACACTGAGCTACCGAAGATCACTTATTACTATTAAAGAATTTCTTATGATTCTTTCAATGCTGAACTACTGTCAAAAAGACAGCCAATAATCACAAAGTATCTACACAGCTTCACACCAACCTGAACCCTAAAATTGAATGTGGTAATCAGGGACTGGAGTTACATCAGTGTAATACACATCCACACTTCTGGAAAGGAAATCAGAAACCAAAAATAACTGAGAAAATTACTTAATTTGAAATATATATGTACATACGTTAAGTCAACAAAATCCATGAATTTTCCTCCACGCAAGATTTATGAGATGATAACTCATTCTGTGAAGAAAAGGTCATAGGAATACATTTCTGGCCATTTTCAACTTTAATTCAAATTCATGAGCTTTCTTATCTAAACCAACTATGTTCCTGGGTAACTGACTTCGTCTCATAAGCTCATCCCAATAACTGTAAAATACAGAAAAAACTTTGTTACAGTATGAACTATGATCCATTTCCTTGAGTTCTTGTATAATAAAATAGTCATTTGCTAAATGTGTGGTATTTTGTTTCTTAGGTCAGAAATCCCAGCACCAGAGCGGCAGAGGTGATTACAGGCCAGTGAAAGAGGCCGGTCAAGTTCGTACAGACATGACTGATGTCTGTCATGCTGAGCGCTACGCCTGAAGCAGGATATTCTGTCAGTTCTGGTGCATTTGTTCTTGTTCAGGCAGGAAGTGTTGGTGCTGATCAGTCTGACCCACCAGGTGGCCAATCTTCTGCGATATGTGGATCTGACTTCTAAACCTGTCTAAAAACAATTTAAATATTACTTTCTGATTTAAGGATTAATTTTAAACATAATTTTAATGTTCTTCCAAGAATTTACAGAATGATTTTGTAGGGTGTTTGTAAAATTCCCAAATAATAACAAAGCACAAATATTCTAGGACTACACACATTTGCTAATTTACTGTATGATTTACAACAAAAAAGGAACAAATTGGTTCCTCTGTCATTATCTCTTTCTCTGACTAGCTTAGCCACTTTTCTGTGCATTCACAGGTTTTATTCTGTCTGCTTGTTACTTTTTCTTTGCAGTTTTGAAGGACCCTCCTCCCTTTTTACAGGAGTTTAGGTGCCTGAATGAACCCAAAACCCCGGGCAGGCAAAGCAGCTCGACCGTGGAGCTGTTCAGCGGAGGAAAGAATCTACAAAGCTGCACTAATATCGTACCCCTGAATATTTTAGACACAATTTATTTTTAATCCTCAGGCTGGAAATCAGAGTGATTCAGTCCCATATTGTAGCCCCTGAGGGTGTTTCGTCCCTCATACTTTTTTAATGACCACACTTCTGTCCGTCCAGAGGGAGGGAGGGAGCAGGGACTCGGTAAACTGGCCCATAACTGGAGATGAAATCGTATAAGTTGCCAGCTGGGAGTTTTAGTCTTATATCTGATTGCCAAATTTTACTCTACATGAATATGTAACCTAAATTTAAAGCCTAAGTAAGTTAAATTAGCTTCAGGACCATTAAAATGAAGTGACTAAACATCTAAAAGCAGATATGCCGTAATAAGTCATAGACATTATGATACATAACAGTATTTATGTATTTATTTATTTAAGAACATCCCTGATCTAAAACCATATCAGATATACAGTTTTGCCGTTTTGTCTGCATTATGGATCTCATAAATCCAAAATGAACAGAGCATTTAGATTACTCAGATGAAACAGCAACATAAAATGAGGATAAAACATTTTGAATTCCAGTATCCATCTATTTGTGTCCAAAAATCAAATCTGTTGCTTGGTGAACTGAAAAGGTGGCCTGATATTATTGGAGTTGTGAGTGAAAATTGTGTTCATATAGCCTCTGATTTTAGAATAATTTAGTGAAGAGGCAAATTCACTGGATGATTAAAGAAAATACAGTTGGTAAAAGCCATAAAATTTGCTTCACAAGTGTTCATGCAACATCTGCTAGCTTCCCAAACTTCCCCCTAGTAAAGCTTTTCTCTGGATGCTTCTGTTCCCTGCACATTGTTCTCACAGTTGCATCTTGCATGATGAGATCATTCCTGACTGTAAAATGCCTCATGTGTTAGGGTTAACACGGCAGTATGCTGGAAATGTCAGCTTGGGGGAAAATGGAATAATCCTACCTCATAAATAAAACTCCAAGTAAAAAGATGTTTTAATTATCTGTCCATTGTTACAGCTGAGCTGACGGTTCTGTTGATGGGACCTCGTTTCATGTCAGTCAGCAAGGCGCCGCAGCTTGTTCTCTGCTAAGTGCAAACTCTGCAAAATTAGACTTTTAGATATTTGGATTAAAAGTTAAAATTATGGGGAATTTGGTTTGTTATAATTTTCCATTTATTGTAATTTGTTTAATGGGTGTTATAAAAAGCAAAACTAGTTAGCTGTTAAACAAAATGGGTTTTTTCATCTCTGAGAAACTAAAGAGTTGTGCCTTTACTTCACAACAGAGAAGAAACAGACACTTTGTTTTAAATCCTAACTTTGAAAGTGGCTCAGTGGGAAGAGGAGTCACTTTGCAATTGGGTTCGATTCCAGCTTCCTCCCTCCGCATGTTGATGAGGCAAGGCATGTGGACCATGTGCCTTACCTCTGAATGTGTGTTTCTGAGAATCCTTCACCATTTAGGTAAAACAGTATACAGTGTATTGAGATCATATAATATATAATCACTTTAAGTTGAACATATTGAACATAAACACAAAATAAAGATCTTAATGAAAATACTTTTTGACAACCTCTTGAGCTACAAAGTAAAAACAACAGCAGCTCCCTTCACATTCTGGATCTAGATCTTGGGACAGCAGGTTGACTTTTAGTTTGGCAATCTGAGGTTAGAGTTAAGTGACCTTAACTTTTCTCCAAACAGGAGTGAGCCTGACTATTCAGGTCGCTACAAGTAAAAGTTAGGACTTTACAATGATAACCCAAAGCGAAGACACTAAAACAGGAGTGATGTGAGTTTTTTAAAGTCTTGCTGCACAGGGCCACCTGAAAGTAGTTAGAGGCTTTTCTGTTGAAAACTGTGGGAAAAAAAAGTCTAGAGAGGAAATAAAAACCACGTATAGTTCCTGTTTTAATACCAATCTTATTCATTTGAAATGTTTCTCAAAGGACAAAAAACAGTTGTGACAAATTATTTCTAAATTAACTTAAAAAGGCTTTGGTCTCCAAATTCTTTCAATTTGTTTCTAAGGTCTAGTTTAAAAATGAAGTCTTCATTTTTTTGTTTGTTTTTAAGCAGATTTTTTCCTTTGACATGCAGCAGAATTTCACAAATACATCCGATGAATGATCAATGATCAATGAAATGGCTCAGATTCATGCAACAGGAAAGTCTAGATACAAAGACTTTAACTAATTTGTTAATGCAGAGATTAGTAAGGTAGCTCAAAATAATAGAAGTCTTATTGTAATATAACTCTTTCATAAAAGTCAAAATGCATGTATTTGGAAGTACAGAAACATTAAGGCTGTCTGGGCAGTTGCCCCTCAGGTATACACCACACGAGATTCACTTTAAATGCAATTATTTTGATCAACCCAGTGGAAATAAAGACCTCATTGAAGGCATTCATGTCATCTCAGGTCAGTAAACAAAAAAGTAAATATACTACAAGAAAATATCTGTTACTGAGGGAGAGATGTGCAAATGCAAATAATATTGCTTAAGTAAGTATTTCCTTTTCAGTTTTGTCTAAAGACTGAGTTTTAGGATGAATCAATGAGGGAAAATCTTCACAAACCTTTAGGTGCATCATATATTTACCCTGGTGGTTAAAACAGTCAATGTACTTTAGAGTCAGAAATACTCTACTTGATATAATGATTATTTTTGAATATATTTACTAAGACTTTTTCAGTTGAGTGAAAAGTTATTGTGAATTTTGATCATGTTGCAGTGAGTTATAAACTCAGGGTTTCATCTCAGTCAAAGCACAGACTCTATTGAGCCTTAAACACAAAGTCCAGATTTCAGTCTGAATTAAAGTACTTCTATTGTTTGGTGATTATTGCATTTGTTTGCAGAAGGTTGTTTAGGCAACAATTGTAATCAGTTTAATTGCTTCAGTGCAAATGATAATAAAAGAACAAGGTTAAAATAAAACAATTACTCCTCAGCATTGTGAGGAATGAACATCAACAAGCAATCAAAAAATTAAAGTCTTTTTCCCCATCATTATTTAAAACAGAATATAAAATACGTTTTAGCTCTTGATTGTGGGTTGTCTGATTGTTCTGAAGACTTATTTTGCTTTTTGTGATTGCAAACATTTTATATTTGTTTATTTCCAGCACTCTTGAAAGAAAGGGCTGATATGCTTCTATTGATGCTTTGCTTCATGATTAATATTGATTATATTACAAGTCAGATAAAAAAGAAAGTGCATATGAGAGTCAGAGAACTTCAATGTCACATGTCTAAGATTTACTGAAAACTGACAGGTAACAAACACCCCTTGAGTTCTTGACACAGTTTATATTAAATAGTGTGTTTTCCCTTTAAATTTACATTAATTACTGAGTGGACACTGACAGAGTTCTGACAGTAAACCTGGAAGTGGCTGTATGAAAAATGATTTCTCTTTTGACTTGATCCAAAATCCTGTCGCTCTGCTTTACTTGACCTTTCAGTTGGTGTTTGTACTTTGATGCAGTTCAGTGACCTTTTCAAGGCTTATGCAGAACAGCATGCTTTTCACAAAAAATCTATTACTTTTTTAAAAAGTGTGTATAAAAGTCAGGTTTTAATGTATTTATGAGTTCTGTGACAAACGCACAGTGAGGAAAGGTGGACCAGATGATTAAATGACCACAAAAATCTTTGGTTTTCTTTCATATTTATGCAGTTTCATTTGACAACAACTCCATCAACTGAATGCATACAGTTTAAATTTAGATTGCTTGTAAGGAACTACATTTCCAATGACTATGTAGCTAAAATTAGTATTATTACTATTAAGTTCACAATATTATAGCTAATAGTTCTTTTACTGCCAAGAAACACCGGCAGTAATCCGACAAAAAATATAGGCAGCAATTAGAAAACATTAAAAAGTTAATGGGTCCTCGCACATCGCTAGTAATTCCCGAAACTTCATCTCTGACTGCTTGATAATGTTGTAGTGTTCATTAATGCATTCATTTAAACGAGTAACGTGGAACGTCCGTGGACTGACTCGATGATAAAGATTCACTCAGTGAGCGACAGCGCCACTTCAGCGCAGTGGCTGTTCTGCAAATCAGGACAAGATCTGGTCTTGCTGTGACACACAGCTTCATATCACAGTACATGAATGAGTCAAAGTTGTCTAATCCCTTGGACAATTATGTAGGCCTAAATAATGCTTCATTTTCGATTTCCTTTCCTCTCAGTCTCATTAATTTTTGTACCTAAGTCTGTTAAAATAATGGGGACGGGTGTGTGTGTGTGTGTGCAGTTGTTTTCATCTGGCATCAAACGACATTATTTTGCTAGTGGGAAAGTATAAATTGGATGCTTGTGGGAGATTCCTGTTTTAATTTTGTCATACATAGTCACAAACGTGTAACCTTGTTTCTGAACTGCACTCTTGATTTGAGCTGTGAACACACTGGAGTGGTGCTGTGTCACCTCCTGAGTGGTGCAGAAGAGTCACAGCTATTCCCATCACTGCTCCACCAAGATGGTCGGAACTTCACAGCAATTTTATGGGAACGTCATGGTAGGGAAGTAAAACCAATCCGCTTCGGGGGGGGAAAAGACTAACTAAAAGACTAACTAAAATCTTTTAATTGCAAAAATAAATAAAGGAGTTTATTTACCAATGGTAAAAAAAAAAGTACAGAAAAAAATAAAAGAGCAAAACAGCAATATTTTTCAAGCAGCCAATACGTCTCTAGGTTTACTTTTTCTTCTTCTTCTTTTAGGGATTTTGTTGATGTCAAAAAGTATGTATATATTAGGTGTACATATTAGGTATATTAGGTGTGCATTACTGCCACCAACTGGAAAGCAGTGGAACTGGAATGGAGTGTGGACTGAAATTACACTCAAACATCAACAACAAAAAAAACCTCATATCGCTTCAAATAAACAAGCCAGTCTGAAATAATTTATCAAAGTTTGAGCTTGATCAGATATTGAACTTCTTTGTAACATTTCAATGGGATTTAATCTTATTTTCATTTTAGAAAGACTATGCACTCTTTCATTTCAGTGTAAAAAAATATGTTCTGAAGTGAGCGGCTTGTGTTTATGTTGCCAGGATTTCCAGTACATGTTTTCACATGAATACTCTAGTGGTTCATATAGAAGGACCCTCAGGTTGGAGCCTGTAAGTCAGAAAAAAAATTGGATTGGAGTGTAAAGAGTCAGACATAAGCGGTGTGGGTTGACCTTTAACCTGCCCAGCATGTGTAAATCAAAGGGGCAGTAAAGGAACGACGGGCAGGCAGTATCCTATAGCAAAAGGTTTTACTCACTGTAAAATGATCCAATGCCAGTCAGTGGTATTTTTCTCTCTCTTTTCTTAATTTAGTACTTATGGAGAAAAACAATTAATCTTATTCCAGACTTTATAATTGATTATAAAAACAACATTACAAAAGTATTGATTGGTGGAAAGTAATATTTGTTAGAGGTTTTGCATACAATTTTCTTGTATTTTTTGATTCCATATTTAAAAATGCTTGTGGGAGATTCCTGCTTGAGATTTGTCCCATAGACCAGTTATAAATGTGTATCTTTGTGTGTGCACTAATGAATTTAGCTGTGATTTTGTGTAGGCGCCTTGCTGCTCAGTCTGCTGGAGGCCATATTTGTTCATTCAGCTGTTTTTTTATGGAGGTAATGTCAGATCATACAAGAGCTAAAGCTGGAGGGAAAAGTAGTCACACACAAATTGAATAAGTCTGAAGAAAATTACTGCTGTTATGTGTCCTTGTTGTTTGAAGAAGTGAACTTTGTTCTGGTGATGAGATATTGCTAAATAGTAGTTGGATAACAGGCACAATTAGTCCAAACAGTTGAGGCTAAATACCCTTCAAATTCCCACAATAATGTTTTACTGACTGGTTTAGTAAATTGCAATACATTTGAGTACCATTAATTCTTATTCTTTGTGCATTTGCTACTCATGTTTTCTTGCTCCAGACTTTCGTGCACAAATCTAACTTTTGAGTCACAGAAAGAAGGAGATCACAGCAGGAGTTCTGTGAAATTGCATTGAAATAACAGACACTCTTTAGCATACCAAGCATCGGTTGTGACAACAGGTAATGGGTAATCAAGTGGGTCTAAATTGACATTTTCATTCCCAGAATGATCAAGTTTGAATGCCCGACTCTGTTTCACTATGCAGGGCTGCACTGAATATTTAAAACGTCACATGGCAGAGAGAAAACTGTGCTACCAGGGCAAAGAACAGATCTAACTGGATCAGTAGGTCAAACTGCAATGGTTGTCATGTTGTATTACAAAATAAATGTGACTCTTTTGGGTTATAAAACTAAAATTAACAATTTTTAATAATGTCCAGTTTAACTGGTGTTATTTAAAACTGATACGTCAGAAACTCTAAGAAGCCAACATGTGCCTGTTCTCATCAGGGTTTTCTATTTATTTCACAGCTGTGATGATCTGGAGTTTGGAGTTTAATAGGCATTTATCAGGAATGTGGAGGCTACATAGAACTTGCCTCTGACTGTAAGCAGAGACGGAGGAATAAGAAAATCTCCCAGAGTAAGAGTCAGCAACTGAAAACAACACCAAGCAGCAGTAATAAGGACAACAATGGCTTATTTATGAACATCAGATAAGCATTCAGGGATGTATTTTAATTAGATCTACTTGATTTTTTGTCTGTGTCACAGCAATATTGACTTACCATGTAGTCTTCCAAGGCGAAACAATTACTATGCAAGGCTGTATTCATACTTATCAAATACAGCACAATGAATGACAGAATAGTGAACTTACCTCATTTATTGTTGAGTATGTATTTTTTGTCCTGGTCAAAAAATGTCATAAAAATACTTTTTTTCATGATTTCTGAGGAGTCAAATGGTGAGGCCCCTCCCTGCGAGGAGGTCTGTAGAAAAGGGTGAGAAACTTCCCTCCAGAAAATTTTGTGACAAATTTAAACATTGCTATTGCTTTTCTTAGGGTCTCATCTCTCTCAGTGCACTACATTGTAAAATTGGAGGTACTGTATGTGGGTGGAAGGGCTTCAAGTGATTTGTTGCCAAATATCAACATTATACCATAGAGGGTTAAAGTTTGAAATCCAAAATGAATTCAAGCAATTACATTGCCTATAGAAAGTATTTGTATGTTTCACCCTAGCATTTCTAAAAACATTCAAGATGCATCTGCAGCAGGCAGTCTGTACAGATCTGTCTCAGTCAGGCTGCTCAGCTTTAAGGTATCATTTTCCTAGATTCTTCTAAACTGCTCCAACTCTGTCAGGTTGCATGTGGATCATCTGTGAACAGCCCTTTTCAGTCCCTTTAACAGATTCCCTAACGGATTGAAATCTGGACTTTGACTGGGCCACTCCAGAACATTCACCTTGTTGTCTTCAGACTATTTCTGTGTAACTTTAGTTGAAAGCTTCAGATTGTTGTCTTTCTGTAAATTAAATGTTGTATAAAGTCAATTTTCTCTTGCAGGTGGAAATGAATTGTCCTCTAGGATTTTACTGCAATTTGCTGCATTCACTTTAACTTTTACCTTAACAAACCTACCAGGGCCTGCTGCTACAGACATTGAGACACACTCAAGTTTTAACATTGCAATTAAAGTTTTTGTTGATTTTTTGTCCAAAAAGCTGATTTAAGTTGATCATAATTGTTTTGTAAAAGCCAGAAAAAGGGTAAAACGTCTGAGGCGGGGGAAGCTCTAATCTCATTCCTATAGAATTTGTGTTCAGATCTGAAAAGGTGAGTGCAAGCAAGCTGGCCTATAAAACAACTCAAATTAAAATGTTTTCATCATTAGCTTTATCACAAATTATTGGAGTTATGTAGAAAATTAGTCTCTGGGAACACTCAGATCAGTTTCAGTTATGTGTAGATTTATTTTTATTTGTTACAGACTCAGAGTCCAATTTACATAAAACGATAACAAATACACTAAAAAATAAAAAATACAATAGAGAAGGTTCCTATGGTTTCTGCCTACAAGAAAAAGTTGTGGACAGAGTCTGAGAGAGAAGACTAATTTAATGCTGAGATAATAGAAGGTCTGGGGCAAATCAGGAATAAACTGCAGGTGGGGGTTGGCGTGGGTTTCCATTTAGAAACAGAAAACTGCTGAGAAGCACCTGTCGGCACAATCTGTCCTCCTCCACAGTGTAGCACTTTAAGGTTGCAAACAGACAGCAGCTGCTTCAGAGATGGGGTGCGGCATGTCCTCAGTATTTGACGGTTACTTGAATCCCTCTTTCTTTGTATTGAATAATCTACATGGGCGACTCATCATAAAACTCTATAAAGAGGCTTCGTTTATGTCTCCCACCTTTTAAAGCCATCAGTCAAATGACAGTCAAACCACAGTTTTTCAGGAACCGCTCCCCCATGTTTGGATTGGATGTTAGTGGATGAAGTTTTCCTCTGGCATTCATTTTAAACAAATCAATGATTGGAGTGGCTCTTAGGTCTCTGGGTTAAGTAGGTTCTGACATCTGGCATAGATCTGATAGATCAGTGGCCAAACAAAATTAGGCTGCAGGGATGAAAAGTCTTAAAGGAGCCTTATAGAAAAGAATAGCAGCTTAAATCCATCAGTCTGTCGGGAAAGTTGAGCGTGTTTATATGTTTGTGGATTTAGAGAGGGCGGTGTGGGAGGAAGGGCATGTAAGAGCCAAACTTCCCAGAGTGTTTGTTCTTCTGGACTACCTTACAGTATATATGAATGCTTGTTTGTCACCCATGATTGAAAGTGAATCCTAAAGGAGCACAACTTATAGCATTTTATTTGTTTTAGATCTGCAAAAACAAGCATTGGTGTTTAGGTTGACAAAAAAGTTAGCACAGTTATTTATTTATGATGAACTAATTTGTATGTACCGTCGCTTAGGTAAGATTTTGAAGTGGCCTAGTGAAAGTCTGGACTGATGCACTGCTGCGATGTTAAGGAGCTTGATCACGTTTTAAAAATCCTCCAATCGGAATGAATTAAAGAAATTGCCAAAAGAAGACTGAACCAGGAATCTTCCCCAGTAAAGATAAAATACTTACAACCAATCACAGAAAACACATGATGGTCGTTATTGATGCGAAGGTTGGTACTTTTACGACAGCTTGGTTTGGATAGCTTTTTCCTCTTTGTAAATGAAATCTTGCCTCTCAAGCTCTAGTTTGGTTGATCAAACAGACAATTCAAAAACTTCAAAAAGAAAATTTCAGGAGTAAAGAATAAATTTTATGTTTTTGTTGTAAGCAAACTTTCCACAATAACATAGAAAAAATCAGAACTACAAAAGTTCAAACTACAAACTGTTGTAGGTTTTGTAAAGGTCACATTTTTGGCCCTGATCAACAGAAAATTGAAATGGCTGCTTTCCTCATCTGACCCAAAATTTAGATGTTTATCATTCACCCGGAAAAAGCATGTCCTTCACACGGGCAGCGAGCATGTGACTCCAGCTGAATCACAACCTTTTCTCAAAACTTCATTCTGACAGGTGAGAAGCAATGCTTCCCCGGGGCAACAACAAGAGTTGGCAGCAGGAAGCATGATAACGGAGAGAGCTGGATATGATTAAATACATGGAGACTATGTAAAATACAGCATGAGGCAGTAGGGTATTAACTACTCCTCTTTGTCTTGGATGTAAATACAAAAACAATACAATAAATATCTTTCTGTAATTGAAATGCTAGCCAAAATCAGAAATCAATTTTATTTTACCTTCATAATTCCTCTTTAAACTATCATCTCCCGTTCGAGAAGCAGTGCTGGCAGATTGCGATTTGGTCAAACAAGTCTAATGTTCCAGAAAAAGGTTTCTGCCAAGGAAGTCCTCCACCAGCAGGTCTGAGTAGATTGCAGCCACTGAGTACACAAAGCCAAGCAGCTGATGACTGGCAGGACAAATTCCAGGTGGAAGTGGTCAGGGGAAAGAAGTGAGCATGGAGGCAGAAAAGCTCCAATCCACTCTGGCTGAGCTCACTAGATATTAAATTAGACCTGCTACAATAAAACCTGTGCAGACAGGAGATTCAGAACTGCTGGGTTTGGATCAAACTGAATGAATATGAATGTGTACATCTTTTTCACACCAGAGGAACTCAAGTCAAACTGTTTACTAAACACTTTATTCTCATCTTACTTCCAAAGCCAGGTTTTCTATACAGAAGCCTGACAAAAAACAAACAAAATTACTCACCCCTTTAAATAATTGAATTCTGCTGTTAAATCACTTTCATGGCCACAGATTGATAAAACCAGCACGCAGGCATGCACACTGCTATTATAAACATTTGTGAACTAATGGAGCACTCTAGGAGTTTAATGAATTGGAGTGTTGTACCTTGACAGAACACTACCTATGAAATTTTCTTACAGTTCTCTACTATTAATATTATGAAAGGGGAAGTATTTGAGAAGGAGAGCAACTTGGTCGTAAAGTGTTGTACTGCCTGAAATGACACAGCAAGGTCAGGAGATGCTGAAGTGCTGTAGCTGCAGAAACAGTCATGGAATAGAATACGATCATATGCAGTAGTTTATAGCAAGTCGCCTCTGGACTGCAGAGAAGTAGAGAGTTTAGGAATGACAACTTGTGCTGCTCTGTCATGTGGATTAGTCTAAGTTTGTCAGTTTCTAGAACACTTAAACCTCAACATAACGTCTTATGTTGAGGTGAGGATAGGATTATACTTTGAGGGTGCAGCCCTGTTGAGTCGATTTTAACTAAACTCTAGTTCATTGAATTGAAGTTCACTCATTTGTGAAAGTGTAATTGAACTTTGATGCAGACCAAACAAGTGAACTCTGGCTAGCTTAAAAATCTAGATCTCGGTTTGGTTGAAGTGAACTGTGTTGCGCTTTGAATGCATATGTAAATGCTAGTGGATCAGAGGTCCCTTCAAAAACAGGAAGTGAAGTATAGTGCAGGGCATTCTGGGTAAATACAAGCAAAACAAATGTTTGTCTAGCCCTAGCAGGATTTCTCTTTTGTCTTTTACCAAGGACAAAAGAGAAATCCTAGAACCTCTAAGTTGACGCCTTTCCATTGTCTTTATGTTTCATGAAGAAGGAAGTTGCGCTCAGTGTCTTCTTCAGAGGTTTTCAAGTTGTTTCTTTCAGTGGTTCTCAGTGCAGCGCCACCACAGGCGAGGACGGGAACAGGTTTTTCAAAGGGTTCACCACACCTGTTGAAAATTTAACAAATGTTACAATTTTGGTCCCCAGTCGAAATAAATCTAGCAAATTATCAGGTGGGAAAGCACCTTGAGCCTTTGTTTTTAAATATTTGGGCTCAACCCCTGGGGTCCAATGAACAGAACATTTAATGCTGCTTGACATTCTAGAGTATTTCATTCTTCCAAGACATTCTAGAGTATTTCATTCTTCCAACCCAAAAGAAAGGTTTTCTAGGATGACTCCTTCTTTATCCAACATGACTGAGCACCAGAGCACAAAGAAAAATCCATAAAGGCATAGATAAGTGGTTATGGTGTGGAAAAACTTGACTGGTCTGCACAAACTCCTAACATTAATTTAAATAATTAGAAAACTGTCCGGATGAATTGAAGGCTGGATAAATGGATTACGTACGGCCCCAGTGGTGGACTGGTAATCTGTCCATCCTGTAGATATCCAGAGGGATTGGGAATGATGCCTGCCTGGCTCATTGAACTAGAAGAACAATATCTTTGACAAAGCAGCAGCATCCAGCCCTTAGATCAATACTTTAAACCAAATCATTAAATGCATTGAGCTTAGAAAACAACTTTAATCTATGCAATAATTGCCAGATGTATATTTTCTTGTGTTTTTAGATGAGTTCTGTAAGAAATCTTCTGTTGGAGCCACTGTTGTTTCTGGATGTTTATGTCAAGTTGCAAATATGAAGAAATATGTCCAGCGCCGTGCCACCGCCCCGACCCCATCAACCTCTACGAAAGTAGGAATAAGATTGCTCATTCTTCCTCTTAAGAAGGCTCTCAATACTTCCTTAACCCTCCTTTAGCTCTGTATAACCAGTAACTGTTCTCACAGAATGACAAAGAAGACACTGGAATAACAAGCAGGGCAGGAATTTTCCTCAGTGGGAATGAGAATCATAGTCTCTTCTTACAAGAGACAGCATCTGTTTCTACATAGATAATTTTCAAAGACGCTCTCAGGACTAGCCTTTTCTCGCTGACTGTTCACACCAGAAACACTCCCTGGCTGGGTTTATATGCTGTCAGCTTTGTAAATCAATGGAAACAACCTGGGTTTTCCCAGACATGGTGGAACTGATTGCTGTGTGAGCTGATCATGACATTCCTTCCAATTAAATCTAAAATTAAAAGTAGTAAAGTTGAATTTAAAAGTTAAATTGTAACTTTTCAGATGTAGCTTTTAATTGGAGTTTTTAATGCATTTTTTTTATTATTTTTTTACAGATTGTTTTGATTGATTTCTCAGATGCCTAATCACATTTTAGAAAATATTTTTCTCATTTAGACTTTCAGGTAGCAAATTCGATACAAGATAGTTAATCTGAACTGAATCAAGCTGAAACTCCACTGAGAACACCTCAGGGCTGAATGAATTTGATTGTCCTGAGGGGAAAATCAATGGCTGTCCCACTGAGGGGGTGCTCTGAGGGTGAAAACAAAGTTGGGATCCCACTGAGTTACATTGTAGCTGGCCAATCATCCATGGAAAAAGTACCAAACTTTCTGTATTTCTGCCGATTTTTTTTCTTTTATCTTAGTTTCTGTGGCAAAAACATCTTATATTTGAAAAATTGTTGAAAAGCAGAAAGAGAAAAATGTAGTAGTAAATAAAGTAAATGTTTTCTAACAA
The DNA here is from genome assembly GCA_903067095.1 of Girardinus metallicus. Lineage (NCBI taxonomy): Eukaryota > Metazoa > Chordata > Actinopteri > Cyprinodontiformes > Poeciliidae > Girardinus > Girardinus metallicus. Next base: position 21,618 of record CAEGAE010019504.1, on the reverse strand, counting down.
TAAAAAAAAATGTTCAAGAGAAATCATGCATCAGCTGTCTCTGACTAAACAGAATTCAAAATATTTTACCTCATTGCCAGCAGCAGTTCTAGACCAAATTTACCAGAGGGACCAGTATGGGGCCAGTTTGGGGCCAGCCTGGGGCCAGTATGGGGCCAGCATGGGGCCAGTATGGGACCATCATGGGACCAGCATGGGGCCAGTATGGAGCTATTATGGGGCCAGCATGGGGCCAGTTTGGGGCCAGCATGGGGCCAGTATGGGACCAGAACGGGGCCAGTTTGGGGCCAGTATAGGGCAGTGTTTTTTTTCATGAGGGCACAAAAGAGAAGAATGAGAATAAAAATAGGGCAATATTTCATTGTTTAATATAGTAAGTGAGCCAAAGAGCCACTTGCGGCTCCAGAGCTGCAGGTTTTGGACCCGTCTTAGATTTGTGTCCCAAACCTTTGGTATTATTTTAATTTGATCAAATTCAGTTTTACATGGAGATACAATAAAATGTCTAACAGGTAAGCAGAGTTGGTTAAAATCAGACGCCTGGCTTTAGCCATAGAAAGCAGAGTTCATAACAATGATTTGAAAAATTAAAGGTTTTCCTTCCATAGCCTAAGACATTTTCATACAGATGGCAGCTCACTGTGCCACTCCCTGAACAGCTGCTGCATAATATTTCCTTTCATCAGACGAGCTGTAATGTTGTTTACCTGTTTCCCTTCAGAGCTCTGATTATTTTTTTCCAAACTGGAAGCATGGATGACTTATTTATAGCTCGTCAACTTATAGTGACATTTAGCTAAATTAGGAGGGCATTTAAAAGACGAGTATGTTTTTGGCTGTTGTTTACTTTTCTTTTAAGGATTTTTTTTACCATTTGAACAAAAGGAAAATTTAAAAAGTGCAGGAAATATGTCAAATATCACCATGAGTGAAGAACATAATGCATTATTCCTTATGCTGCAAAGTAGGAATGGATTTTGTTAATATTTTGGGACGTTTTTATCTTCAGATTCTTGGATGTGGTGATTGAGGATGATGGTAGTATTGACATGGTGTTGTGTTCAGGGCTCAGCTGTTTGCCTGTGGGGATGTTTCTTGCTCAGATGGCGGTAGAGCAATTCATTCTTGATCTGGAAGGTCATCGGTTCCATTCCCTGCTCTCCCAGCTTTCCAACTCTGGATGACTTTCTCTGTAAGAAGACTTCAGGAATTTAAAAGCAAATTAGTTAAATCTCGAAGCAATCATGGTACTACGTCTAAATCTGGGACATGTAGCCCATGGCAAGCATATTAAGATGAATTTTAGAGTCAAGGCTGGCGGTGGGATTAAACCACACATTGTAGCAGTGTTATGAGGGAAATGTAGAGAATTAGTGACTTTTCTTTGGAGAATATTCTTTTGCTTGTTGGGGATCATCTGAATACACTCTTAGTAGCCAGATGCCTAAAACCAGATAGAGCTCTGAGCTTTTTAGAATTACTTTTCCAAATTTAGAAGTTAACATACATTAAATTTACTATGTTTTGAATGAGCTTGGGAAAGCCTAAACTGTTGTGGGTGGATTTTTAACACCCACCTCAGACACATTGCTTCCTGGTGACATGATAAAAAAAATATAAATTAATCAGACAAGTTATCAGGAAAATAATTGTGGACCTCCACCAATCAATTTCCACTGCCATTCTCCACTGTTTTAAACAATTATAACTATAAACGGCATGTAATGTAGTAATGTCGGGCCATCGTACACTAAGGAGATGGATTGTAACTTAAGTCCCAGGAGTGAATGAGTTTCAGAACAAAAGTGTACGTCTCAGACGAAAAACAAACAACCTTACAAACACTCTCGCTGGTAAGAGTTGGTAATATGAACAGAAAAATGATTCCCATACCGCTATCAGCTGAAAGGTGACTCAGAAAAGAAGAAGCCATAACTTAAAAAATAACACAAAAATACACATTACAGTTTACATATTCACTCAGGGACAAAGACCTTCATTCTGGACACATGTTCTGCGGTCTCATAAAATTACAACTGAAAATAGTGCTCCTGTTTTTATTTGCATCGTAATTGAAAAAAAAAAAAAAAAGCATTTCAAAAACTTTGTACACCATGGTCAGTAATAATAAGAAAACCTTTGTTGGGATTTTTCATCTTCTGCACTTCATTGACATTTTTGATGAAGAATATTTTGCAGTCAGCTGCAAGTCTTCGACATTTTAAAGGCCTCTCTGCGATCATCTTAATTTTTAACTCTTGACAGATTTTAGTTGACACTTTGACTGGGCCTCTACAGAACATTCAAAGCACTTCATTTTTGAAAAGTAAATTTAAATTAAAATTTTATTAAATGCTATGCTATTTGATGAACTATAGTAGTATCTGGAAATCCTACGTTTCTCACTCAAAGTAAATAATTTTCCTACCCACTAAAAAAATAAGTGATTTAAATTCTTGCTGCTAAATAAGTTTTAATTGCTGCACTAATACACAAGTTTTGGTTATTCTATAATTTTCATGTTATCGGATGTCATACAACATCTTTTTTGGTTCATGCTGCTTATAGTACTGTAATGTCTACATGAAATTTTTACAGGACTGTCTTGAAATGTTCTTAGACGTATCTATCTCTGTGTTTCATTACCCTGAGTGCTCCCAGAAAGTGACTGAAAATGGCTTTGTTCTTTACTTCCACCACTGTATTATTCCAGACAGACCATTACTTTATTGCTCAGTCAGCTCTGGCATTAAAGTGAGCATGAACAATTCAACTAATTGAAGGGGAGAGGAAAACATTTTCAACTGATATACTGCAAGAAATGAGATAGGAGTTTGATTCTGACTGCTTTTTATCTTGTTAGTCAAAGAAAATTGATGGTCCACATATTGATTGAAACACATATAGAGCTTTGCCTGTCACCACAGTAGCAAGCAGAAATCTTTTCTTCAGTCTGAATGTCACAGAATTTCCACCCAGCTGCAACTGCGCATCCGTGACATTTGAAAAAGAAGCGGCGCCTCAAAGCTTCTTGCAGACCTGCTTGAGGCGAGGGGAAAACGACAACAAAAACAGCTCTGTTATCTGTCACTACGTGAATTTATCTAACCTTGTTCAGCACAGAAGATCTCGACTCTATTGAGGCACGCCTCACTGTCAGTCAGTCCTGAATTGCGGTTGGTTGTACAACTCACCCTAAAGTCACCCCGCTGATTGAACGCTTGACGGCTGTTTCCTATGTTCTCATGGGTGACTTAAAATGGTGGTAAGCATGGAGAAACAACCCCTCCCCCCACTTTTTTTGCACCAACATGCAGCTACAGGGATCACATGCTGTACTGGAACATGAGAAACCCCAGCTATCACTGTTGCCATGACAACCCAGCCAGAGGATAACTGTTTTACAGCATATTACACCACCCACCACCTAGGCTGGCTGGGAAATGTGTTGCTTTGGCAGCCACTCAGGCTCACCAACTGCGGTGATTAGAACACGTCTTGTAAAGGAATTGCCTTCCGTCCTGCTAGAGCGACTGACAAATGTAAGGAGTAAACACTAATGAGCCGTTCTATTGTTAGATGTGCTTGAAAAGAGCAGAAATTAATTGAAAATGTTGCATCAGCATTGGAAATGTCATTGATTTTAGGAGGTACACTGCAACCATGTTGATAATATATCACACATTGATGGCACTTAATAACAAACCTGTAACATGACAGAATTCCTTTTGTGGCACTTATTTAAAGCAGATACCGACATATCGAAAAAACTAATTGTCATGTAAATTTACGGCACTTTGTTATCTATTGCATGTTTTGTTGTACTCTCTGAAAGATTAAATCAATTTTACAAATAAAAAAATGTCACAGCTTATCTAAACAAAAGCACAATATTTGTGATATAATTTGTTATAATAAGAACAAGAGAAATCTCAAGAAAATGTATGGATGGATAGAAATCTCTGAATGACAAAGAAAGCCAGACTCGCTGATAAAAGAGCAATTTGTTTGCAGTATATCCATGAGACATTCCTAACCTTTAAAGATTTCTTGTTTCATAGAAAAAATGTAAATGGATGCTTCAAGCAAAAATAATTAATGTCACTCCTTACTTGAAAAAAGTCAAACAGCAGAACGGTGCTTATAATAAGAAAAGAAAATGTGATATTTTATCATAATTGCATGCGTAATATTTGATCTACTGGTTTTATTTTACCAGTTTGTTATTCGTTTCCAGTTAGACTAAATCTTTTGGATATAAAATGTCTTGAAACATTGGAAATTACAACAAAGCTTAGGATTTAGATGTAAGGCGTTAAAAGAACAACATTAAATGGTTGAGAGATATAAAAACCTCAAAATCTGTCTTTAGGGCAAAATGCAGATAAAAATGTTGATGACCAGATGTGACCAGTTGCCAAGCCATCTGATCCAACTCAGCACAGATGGTGAGCCGCAGCTCTTGTGCTCAAGCATTTAAAGCAGCATGTGTACCTGGAGCAGAGATGAAGCGACCTGGGAAGCAAGTTTTCTAGACTTGTAACATTTCTGCATAAGACATGCCTAGTGACAACACGGTATTGTCTGCTAACAAAAACATAAATGTATTTTTTTTTCTCCAGGATGTGTTTTCATCATTGCCTTGCATTTTTTGTGTTGGCATATTTTAAGGTCGAATGCAGGTTGTTGTTTTTTTTTTTAAAGTTATCTCGACATTACTTATTTAATCTGGCAAGTACAAGTTTCTAAATTAAAATAGGCTTTCCTTTTTATGTAACCAACTTCACTCTCATTCCTGAAGGCAGGCATTCCCTCAACGAGATGCTGCCAACACCCTCTATTCTGTTCTTCTGTGGTAGATATTCACTCTTTACAGCTGAGTAATGGTTGTGTGTGACAACAGCAGTTTCTGAAATACCAGCCTGTCTGACACAAGTAGCCACGCCGTGCTCAACGATCTTTACATCTCCAAATGTCTAAATGTGATGTTTTTTAAACCTAAAGATAAATAAATTGAAGTCTGGAAGTTTCCTCTTAAACATGCACCAACTATAATAAGGAATGATTCAATCTAACAGGTTGACAGGAACAAGCACTAAAAATGATTTTTTTCTTGAAAATTAGTTTGAATTTTTGCAACTTCAAAATAATGCAAGACAGAAGTACAAATGCCAGCTTTTAATATTTTATTAGATTTAATGACCCTTTTACATAAAGGTGTAAATCTTTTTTATCAGTGCCTGGTATGGTATTTTGGGATTGGCTAACGAAACCAGACGAGTTTCTCTGGTTGAAGAGGCTGACATGTAGCTAGAATGCTGTTTTCAGATCTTTATATTAAAGATGTGCAATGTTTTCCCTGCGGTCGGTTCCAACTCTTGGTTTTCCCAGCTGGCAGTGAGAATCGGCATCAAGGAAAACCAAGAGACAGCGTTTCTTTTGTTCCTGCCCAGTTTTATGTTTGAAAGCATAAAACTGAAGGGTCTGCTGCATACACTAGTGGCTACTACAGTTTAATTGACACTAGTATTGTGTTATTTTATTTATGGATAATCTAAAAATGAATTCCCTATTGGTGTAATAAAATTACCTTTCATTAAATTTCTCTTTACTCCTTTGTTTGGCAATATGATCCACTAAATCTGACACTCTTAAGTTTTCTATTTTAAATTTCACAAAACAAATGACAGCAGTACTTTAATGTAAAATTATCTTTGAACTAATTGTCTTTTCAGATTATCCACAGCTGTACCACAAAAATGTATTGCAGTCTTTAAATTCAAAAAGGTGAACTCAGGTTCTTTAGACTCTCCACCTACAGGAATAGAATTCAAGTGTGTTTATGGTAGCATTCATGATTTTGGCTAATGACTAATGAAAACCCAAAATTCATAAAAAGTGAATATTGCATAAGAGTAATACAGTTTTTAAATACACAATCAAAAAGAAGACTGGTGATTACAAGACACAGCAAGTAAATGCTGAGGAAGCCAGTTGTTCAGTGATGCATCCAAGCATATTAAGAGTTTAGTGAAAGAAAAGTGTGGTAGAAGTTTGCTCAAGAAACAGGGAAAACTGCAGTCTTGAAAGGATTGTAAAGCAATTGCAAAGATTCACAAAACATGCACTGTAATTTCTCTGAAATCAGTCCTTCAACATCCACCAAACCTGAGAGAATCCAAGACATGGACCACAACGATGACAATGGTTGTCCATGTCTAGAACCATGTTTCTGATTCAGAAGATGTTTTAGGTTTCTCCTGAACCAGAGACAATATCACATATCTTACTTTGACATGGGAGAAAAAAACTGGACTGTTGTTCAGATGAAAGTAAACTTTATATTCCATTTGGAAATGAGACTCCCAGAGTTTGAATGAAGTGTAAAATTTTCAGTCAGTGGTGATTTGGGAGCCATGTCACCTTCTGGTGTTGATGTTCAAAGACATACAACATATTCATAACTTTTCGGATTGAACCAATTATGTCTGTATTTCCCCAAAGATGATTAATCTGCACGATGACCCCCGTGACCTTGAGAGTATGTAGATGATGGATCTAATCGCGTAGCGCTTAACGGACTGAATAAACATGGATCCATGTTGCTGAAAAACTCTGCAGGGTAAATAGCATCAACCTTAATGAATGATACACAGAATAACAAGAAATCAGCAACTTTTATTTAGAAATAGTTTCAAAAAATAATGGAGTTAGCACACATTCCATATACAAAATGTCAGTATTAAGCCTGAATATGTAATGGAACTGATTAGCAACTATGGTTCGTTTCTAATGTTGAATTGAAGAAACATTGAAAATAATACAGCTTAGGTTGAGTTTTGACAGGGAATTGAAGACAAATGCGCTAATTTAAAAAATAGTGCAAACGGAACTGAAAATAGTTTAAAAGCATTTTCAGAATGCTGACAAATAAATGTAGTATTTAACAGAAGCAAAGTAGCTTTTGTAATGGGATACAGTTTTTAAATATTTTAACTTTTTATATAAAATATATGATTTATGTATATTGTGTGTATATCAATATTTATATATGTATATGCCTTACATTATATTTCCAATTTCAAATAGGTAACCGCACAGTCTCAACAATAAAATGAAAACAAATGGAATTAATGAAATAAACGTATGCAGTATAATGTGGCAACGACATGCAACCGGTGCTACTTTATTGTCAGATCAACGCAAAAAGTATGGAGACGGAAAAACAAAGCAAAAAGGCTATTGTTATTAGCACTGTCATTGCCACCAACTGTACACCTAGATACAAAAGTTACAGAATGTATCAGTCATTTACATTCACTGAGATGACAGTTATTCATTATAGTAAGACTATAGTTATACCTACTGGCACTAGAATTTGGCACTCTTAATTATTTGGCATTCTGGACCTTCACCGAAGCCATATGAAAGTGGATGCCTCCTCTTCATGTCACTTTAGAATGTAATACTATAATACCGTATCATCCTGTTCTTTGTTTTCCATTCATGGCAAGTAAACAGATTATGTTTCTTCTTGAAAACAGAGCGGCAACTCTGGTCCTCATCAGAAAAATTACAAACAGCAAAAGCACTGAAGCCAACAGAGACAAAAGAACAAAAGAAAATTGCTGCAACAACTCCAACAATAAAAAGCTAAGAAGAATTATTTCCAAATGTCAAGCATTGACATATAGATCATATCAACACCTAATGTTAAAGAATAAAATATACAGGAAAGTTTTATTAAGAATTAATTACATGACTTTAAGATCTCACTCTCTTATGTAATGTTTTTGGCTTTCAAAATATGGAACTAGAAGCTGTTTAGTACTTTTTATCTGAACTCTCACGTTAAGTCGTTCATATCCAACCAGTATGTACGCAAGTTTATTTAAAAGCTATTCTGTGAAAATACATAAAAATATTTTTTTGTACAGTTTTTTCTCTGCAAATTTTCTTACAAAAAAAATCCATTTCACATCTTAATGGAGGTGATATCGAGTGTGCTTGAAAGTCCAGTTTGGCGGTGGGGGCTACAGGAACAGTTGTAATCAATAAATTGACCACTCCCTCTCTCACACACACGCAGACACACGCACTATTCAGGCACACAAATACAGCGGGGCTGACTGAATCGCTGACACCCAGGAGAAACTGCAGCCGTGAATCAAGCCCTTGCTTCTTTCTCAGTCCAGTTCAAGCAGGTAGGAAAGCATGATACCACAAGTTTAGAAAACAAAAGCCAACTGTTTATGTTTCGAGTAAAATTGCACCCTTTAAGGGAAGCTATTTTATGGAAAATGTGGATAGAGAGCAACAGTAAAAGTCTTTGTGTGGAGAAAGAGAAATCTCTCTCATACCTTTACTTCTTCACAAGACAAACAAAAAAAGTACCAGAACAGAAACGAGGGACGAAAGAAAAAAAAAAATCACTCTATTAAAACCGTTGTAAGGCACTCAGGAGTTTCTCAGTGATCAGGATAGATCTGTCAGGCTGACGTTTAGTCCCATGTCAGGTCTCACATACGGGACAGCGTGGACAGCTTTGGGAAACTCTGGAGTCATCACCCGACCATTCTCCCCAGTACTCCCTGTAACGGAAAGTCTCGCTTTATTCCTCATGGCATCCCCAAAGGTCACCTACAAAAGCACAGAAGCCACATGCACATCCAGACACAAGCCAGCACAATCATCACACACACGCACACACACACGGATCCATACACAAACAAGAAAGCAAGATGTTAGACGGATGCGTCTGACCACATCAAAATGCTTAAGAGATTATAAATACACAAATATGAGAATGTAGATGAGAACTTAACGTGAGGTCTGTGATTAACACAATGCAAGATGCAAATGATCATGTAAAGGTTTCTGCATGGTCATTGCAAGCATTACTGTTGAAGTACGTTACTAGGACAGAGGTATTAACAAGCATGGCCATCAACAGTCATACATGAAAATGGTTTCAAAGAGGTAGAGAACATAAATTAACAAACACAATTTGTATGCTTGTAAAAAAGGGGGATTATCGCTTTCTCTCATTAAAATCATAAATCACCAGTACATACGATCCGTTGGCCAACCTCGTCACTCACTAACACTGAAGGATGGAACGGATGGAGCCAAAAAAGCGTGCATTTGGAGGGAATTTATGAAAACCTCGATCCCTACCCCCTAAATTTTTACACTTTCGATCCCATATACGTTGTAACCTTCCTTATAAGTTGCAAAATTCTGTGAATTCTGCGAGGAAGTTGGATTAATATTCTGTGCATTCTTTGCCACCTTCATTCGTTTCGCCTCGGCTCGGGACTTGTAACAGAACTCAATCAAGGCCACCAGCATGGCCAAACCGAGTCCGCCGACCAGAATGTAGAAGACCCCAGCCACGTTGCTCAGGCTTAGGGCACTGGTCTTCTCCTGCAGAACGGACACGAGATGAGGATTAGTGTTTGGGGGCAGTGGTAAAATCTGACTTTTAAAGTAAATAATTTAAAAAAGATGGACGTCAATGCTAAAAAAAATAAAATAAACAAAACACAACCACAGCAATTACTGAAACACACACAAAATGCACCACAACATGAAATAATCTGGATTACTTTGTCTACAAATAATAATTAAAAATAACACAAAATAACAACAAATAACACATCAGTTCTCTTTTTAAAGTTGGAGTAAATTCAAAGCAATGTGGTGGGTGTGGTTAGTCAATTAAAATGAAATGTAGCAGCATAAAACATCACTGTGTTGTGGATCTACATAAGAAATTTGTTCTCTATGAGGACCATTTACATGGGTTGCCCATTAGAAAGGGCTAAGCTGTTACAAACGTGCTCAAAGACCTTTACTTAAAGACAGACAAGAGGGGGACAGACTATTAAAAACCAATCAGGTTTTGACACATACAGTACAATAAGCTCTGTTAGGCCCATTAAACACCCATGTATTCATTTAAGGTGGATGTCAAATGGATACATAGGGATCTACCTCATCAAAGTGGTGCACAGTTTATTCTTAAGTGGAAAAGTGACAACACAACAGCCACACACACAGTTCTTTCTATCTTTTTCTTTCGTTCAGTTTTTATTTCACATGCAACAACAGAAAAGTGAGTCATCAAGGAAAAGACACAAGTGCTAGTTGAAGAAAAAGAAGCAGAAAAAAGGATCATTTTATGTTAATTGGTGTCATTTAATCATGACAGACTGGAAAAGGAAGGTGAAGGAGCTTAATTTGGGATTTTTTTAAAAATGGTGGCTTTATAATAATTTTCAGCACACTTAAAGAGCTGCAAGATGAACAAGTAAGGAAGCACAAAAAGGAAAAAAAACACAAAACAAACATTGCTAGACATTAACACACAGCAGTACACATACAGACATTTAACAGCATTGGACACCCTTTATAGATGGTCCAAGGTTCTGCCAATCACTGTCAAATTTTAGCATTTGGTGCTTTGATTTTCTGGTTTTGTGTAGCTGCAGCCAAATAATTAAAATCATTAAGATATATAAATATGTCAAAGCTTTTTTGTAAGAAAAAAGCTTTTCATTTCATTTGTATTTGCAAGTGCGAAGCTGGAAAAGGAGAATTTTAAGGGTCATTTTGATAAAGAAGTGCACATTAATAATGACATTGCATGCATTACTGTAATATAAAATATATATATATGATATTAATCATTAGTAGGTCTGCAGGCATTAGTAAATTACATTTTACCAAGGCATCTCATGCTATGTTTGTGCATTTGCTTGAAATGATTTATCATTACTTTAAATGGGGTCATTCCCAATAATTATGAATGTGCTTGAATCACATAAAACCTGCAGCGACTAACCTTACTTCCAGAGTCCTTGGCTCCACATTCACCTTTATCGTACCACCATTTGTTTTTCAGCTTGTCTAAGACGCCTTGTTCACTGAGTTTCAATACTGCAAGGTTTACTGGCGTTCTTCACGTGGAAAATAACATAAATAACATTAAAAATGTTATTTTATGTTATTATTACATTTACACTGATTCAAGTTTTTTTTCTCTCTCTCTTTGATTCTCTTTTCTTACATTTCTTTCTCTTCTTTCTGTTACAGTGGCGATAGACATTGATGCGCCATTTGGCCTAAGCAAATGCGAGTTTTGCAGAGCCAAATGTGCATTAACGTATCGCCCGAAGTAAGCAGCAAGAGCAGCAGCCGTATTGCAAGAACAAATGCAATGAAGCCAATTAGGTGAGTCCAAGCTACACAAACTGCATGTGCTAAACTTTCCTCATTGTACTGAATGTGTAAGAGCTGTGACTAACACAGGTGAGATTTGCTCGCTGTGCAGCTGATTCAGCAGGTGACTGGTCTGCTGTCAGTGCAGATTGGGATCCTGCGCTGGTTTGCTGCTTACTTTTCAGGAGTTGCAATGAGTTACCCATCAGTTTGCTCACTGGGGCTGACCTTGGAATCACCTCCCCCGCTGCCGCACTCTCCTTTGTCGTACCACCATTTGTTTTTCAATTTGTCCAACAGGCCTTGCTCATTCAGTTTTAGTACTGCGAGGTTAACCGCATTTCTTGAAACGATAAAACATACTTGTAAGACAGGGTGAGCCACTTACAAATAGACTATTACTCCCTTAGAGGTATTTAAGAAAACTAAACGTACTAAAATATCTGTATTATACCCTCCCCTCTAATAAATAGGAAGTTTAATTATATAAACAGGATCAAATCTGAGTGTAACAACGTTTGTCAAAGGTGGCAGAGCTTATCTATAACACAAAAGAGAGGACAGAGGGCTAAAACTTGGGGGGGACTAGGGGCTACAGCAACGTACTCACATCCATAACATACATATAACAGTGTCTGGCAAGTGACCCCACTAAAAGAGAGACAGCAAAACAGCAGTAATGGGGAAAAATGGTTAGACCTGATGAAAATATGCCAAAATTCATGCAACATTTCCTAACATTTTACCCTCTAGAAAAGTAGTTGTCAATAAAATTAGTTCTTAGCAAGTCAAAACTGTTTGTATCTTAAAATATATCAAAATAGCTTCAAACATCATTATATAATTATGCATATAAAATACATTTTGAAACCCAAGCAGTACCACAGTTAGGAGTGTGTAAATGTTTTTTTTCATGTTCAATTTTTCCACAAAGGAAAGATTCATAAAATAGTTAAATAAAATCAGCGTACTGCAGGGGTTTAAGAAAAATAGCAAGAAAACTCACAATTCAACATTTCTAACAATCTAACAAAGACTACATATAAAAATGCATTCAAACTATGTAATCATAAAAAGTCAAGGTGAAAGTAGAGAACAGATAAAATGGTAGGTTTAGTAAACATGGTAAAAAGCAGAAGCTAGAACAGATACAGCAGAGGAGAGTGGTCTATGTGTGCAATAGATAGATGAAGCAATTCCAAATCTTTAAAATCTGTATCCAAACTTAGCAATGTAATTGAATAATGGCAACAGGCTCAAAAGAAACCTGATAAAATTCAAAGTCAATAATAATTTGGAAATATTCCACAGTGGACTATTCAATTAATTAAATATTTACATGTCATTATTGTTGTTTTGCAATTTATGGACTTACAATAAATTGCAATGTTTCCTTTCTTTTTTAAAAGAAATGTAGGGAAGGGGGCATTACCTCATCTCCTTTATACAAACCAGAGACACATAAGCAAAGCTACATCAGGGTAGGTGGGATACTATAACAACATTGGACACATTGTTATACTATTCCACCCACCTTAATGAGGATCCTTTCGGCGTGGCGATCCCGTAGCCTTTGGAGTCCAGGTTACCTCCCACCTTCATGGTGTCGCAGGGCTTTCGCTGCTCGATGTATTCGTTCATGGTGGACTCCAGCAGGTAGGCGTACTTCCCCTTAGACTTGCGGACTCTCTGGACCCCTTCGGCTGTGGTTTTTACAAAGACAGAGGGTTCTGCGCTGCGCATGTATGTCCACATTTTGTCAAAGAGGGCAATTTTTGAGCGCTGCGTTGGGGGAAAAAAAAAAAACAGTGACAAGAAAGGTGAGTAAATACATTTCTAAATGATTTCAATAATTCAGCCAACTTCTCGCTTTTTACTGAACATCTTAAAATTTTGCAGTCCCATGAAAAAGTATTTATCCCTGTAAAGGCTTCTCATTTCCTTTAGAAGACGAATAGCAAGAAAAATGGTATGAAAAATTAAAATGCCCTAAAACTAATAACTATTAGTGTCACCGATGGTAAACTTTCACATTGCTTTGGAGGAACTGTGACCCACTCTTTTTATTTTAATTCAGTGAAATTGAGGTTTGTAAACCTAAACTGCCTGTTTAAAATCAGATGCAAACAGTAATTTTTCTGTGGAACATAACTCCAACTTATTTGTGGAAAATTTGCCTATTTGCATGTTTCTTTTGGAAGGCATATATCTAAATAGAGAACTACAGTTTATTTCAAAATGCAGTGCTACTTGACATCCTTTGCTGGGCGTTTATAAAGTCAATCCAGGAAACGCATTCATATTTGTTTGTGATTAGCAATAATTCCAAGAGCAAAGACAACAAAGACTGTGAATGTTAACTTCTACACTTAAACTATTTTAACAGTTTAAGTGTAGAAGTTAAACTCTTAAAGTAGGCAGCTGTGGACGTTTTTAGACGTTGGCTGTAGTCCCTAATCCCTTCAGATTCAGGGATTTAGTGGACCATGACCAGTTTCTAATACAGGTGTAAGGTCAGTTCAGATATTTTCTGATTCTTTTCATCTCATCAGTTTAGAGAATATTTTCCTAAAACCCTGATCATCAAAACTAGCTTAAAAAATGAGGCAGGTCTTTGTGTTCTTTCAGCTTAGCAGTGGTTTTTACCTTCAAACTATCTTAACTGTGACCTTCCAGGGGAAAGTGAGGCCTGCAGAGCTTTAGATGTTGTTCTGGTTTCATTTCTGAACGATTGGTAGTTCACCTTTGTGCTCCTGCATTAATTTGGCCAGACACCTTCTGGGAAGGTTAACCACTGTTCTCTGTTTTCTCCAATTGTGGATAACGACTTTCATAGTGGTTGGCTGAAGTTCCACAGCCTTAAAAATTGCTTTGTTATCTTTTCGAGACCGACAGATTATAATGGCTCTAATGAAGACCCATATAGGGTTGAAACGTTAGTCTCCAGACGGTTTGCACAGCAAAGCTGAAAAATGATCAGAGCTCCAGCCCTCTCTGCCTTTGCAAGTTTGACATCATTCAGTCGTGCAGCAACTAATTCAGCCACTTTTTGTGGAAAGATGTGCAGACTGCTTCAACTTGATAGATTTTCATGACTTTGTTTCTCATCTATTATTGAATTTTTTAGATAGAGGAATGATGTATGATGTACATGGGTTGCTCATTAGAAAGGGCAAGTCTGCTACAGAGGGAGGACACACTGCTAAACTCCAATCAGGGTGTCACTTGCAGAGCACAGTGAGCTTTGATTGGCCTGTTCCACAATGTAAAGAAATCTACTGCATCACAATGACATGCAACGGGTTTTTTCCTTTTTATTTAAAATTATACATGAATACTACATATCATCATAAAAGGTCTTGATCTGGTAGTATAGAATTAAAGACATCTTGGTACGGCAAGTGAAACTGACCAAAAAAGTGTGATTAATCAGTCAATCTGGGATTCGACTAGGAGATAGTTACTTTTTAATGAATGGAAATGTTGTTGTTTTTTGTTGTCCATTTTCCTTCAGAAATGCAATTAAAATAATTTAAAAGTTACCTTTTGTATTCACTTAGCTCATCATTAATAACATTTCAGTAAGACAACAGAGCAAAACCATCAGAAATCTGTAAGAGGGACAATCCTTATTCAATGCACTGTATGAACAAACATTTGAGGTGTTTACTGCCTTAAAAGACTTGAATGAGAGGAAACAGCTGAAAGTAGTGGTTTCCATGGCAACAGACAAAGGAAAAAACTGAGAATCTCTTACCCTGAAAAACTCTTTAGTGGAGCCAGAGTCCAGAGTTCCATATGCTATCTCCGTCTGTTTGGCCAGATCCTCCGCACTTTCAATGGGAGAAACCATTCTCTCCACAGTCAGAAAGGCAGCCAGGTTAGCCGTGTAGGAGGAGATGATGATTAGAGTAAAGAACCACCAGACGCCACCAACAATACGCCCAGACAGGGATCTACAGCGGGAAAGAAAACAAAAATAAACTAAAGGATTTATCCTCTAACAATCACTATCGGCAAGATCTTCTTCTGCTTCAATTTATTGACATTAAGCCACTTGACCTTCAAACAACTGTCAAGCTTTTTAAAAAATATTTTTTGATCATTAACAAGTCATGTACAATTTAGCATTTTTTCCCCCTAAAGTTTAAGTAAGACAACAATTTAACTGGCAGTAAAAAGTTTCTGTCTTTCTTGTAAATATGGCACTTGTGAGAAATAAAACATGACCAAAGTTTAAGCAGTTGAACTACATGTTCTAATTCGGCAACACAATTGTTGGGAAACAGGCAACATTGATTTGGAGTCATGTTGACACCTTTCACATCATCAGTGTGTGATGTAAAGGGTACGTCAACTCATCGGCTGATTCATCTCTGGAGCTCTGACCTCACTGCTCAGCACTAGTCTCAACTCTCACAGGCTTTCAATTCATCTATGTTCAAATTAATTCTGAACTATTTCCAGTAAAAGCAGTAAACTAGACAACTTCTTTAGAAACATTGACTCTGTTACACAAACTCTACACTTATTGTAAATATTCCGCTGAACTGGGGTGTGAACAGAAATGCATCTTGAATGTGTTTGTTTTTCTTCAGCTGCTAGGTCAGAAATCATGGCACATGATAAGAGCTTCTACCCACAGGGTTCTCACACTTAGCAGGTATAAAAGACCATTTATTTGTACAATATGTGAGTCATTACTTTGGCTGCTAAGACACAGAAGTAATGCATTTGCTAATGCCGTAATTGTTCTAAGTTTTACATTTTAATTGATGAGTGGGACGTTTTTTATGCATCGGGAAAAGAACAAATCTGGGCTGCCACTATGTACTGTCTATGCACATAAAATAACTATGACAGACTGGATCAAGCTATGTAAGGTGTCACATATACTTAATCTGAAAACCAATCGGAGCCATCGGGTTGCCAATGTTCTTTGAAACATTTTGAAAATCCACTTCTCCATGTGAATGGGTCAGTGATTTTATTTCCATTTCTATTGCAAAATATGAAATACTTGAATAACAATTTTGATTTGGTATGGAAATGTTGCTGTAAGGATGATTAATCAATTTATTTCCATGCTGTAGGAATGAATTTGTATGACTAGTGCCTGCCAGCAAGCAATATTTGATTTATAGAAATAAGGTTTAAATCACTAATGAGCAGAAAATAACTTTTCAGTAATTTTAGAAGTAGAGACACAAACCCTCCCCTTCCCCCACCTGTTGCTTTACAATGACAGAAAGATACCTAACAGAAGACCTGATTATAAGAAAGATAAACTGGTTCCAGTTGCAAAAAGCATAAAACTAAAGACTTCTATGCATTGTCCAGTCGGTAAGCTCCAAGTGGCATGTCTGAAATGCAACAAACTACAGGCTGAACAGCCAAGCAGATGACCAATTAATTAACCAGCTAATTTTATCAAGTTAAACTAATGTCATCCAATAAAGAACAGGCTGAAAAAATGTAATGCATTCTGTGCAGTAAGTACATAAAACTATAAATAAATTTAGTGTGGATTCTATACTTTAAGTTTATGTATTAGTTGTTTGTTTTTTTTATAGCAGATGTAAGAAAAGTAGTAAAAATAACCTCTGTCACTGATAAAGTTTTAGTCTTTGGGCTTTACCTAAAAGCCTTAAACTTTGAGAAAGCACTAAAATAATTAAAGCATTGTTGAGGATCTGCCAAGATAAGCATATTATTAGGATACAGCATACTGCTGAGCCCAAAAGTGCTCTCGTTCAATTTTATCAATACTGATAGAAATGTATTTTAACTGAATCAAAAGTTGGCATGGAATGCAGAGATCTTTTCCTATACATAATTACCAAACTAAATTATTATAATTGTTTTTCAGCTGGACATTGTACAGTGCCAACATTAATAAAATGTTGGAGATTTCTTCCATAACTCCTTCAATCACATTACACAATTGCTGCAAAATTTGTAATTTTTGCAGTAAAATGTTAACAAAATTAGTCAAAGCAGATGGAAGAAAAGGCTTATGAGAAAAAACAATGAGAAAGAGTTAGAAATCAAATGTAAATGGATAGTTTATTTCCAATTCATTCTTTTGTTCAGCAATTAGCAGACTGATTATTTGTTAACCTACCTGGGAGAGATGTCACATCCTTGTCTCATGAAGGCTCCCAGTGAGAACCACAGACTGTTAAATATGCCAAACTCGTTAGTCGACTCATTGGTCTGGATCTGGCCGTCTTCGTACTCCTCAGTGTGCCACTCATAGGGGCTGAAGCGGCTGACAAGAAACAGCACCACGCTGACGCCGATGTAGGCAAAAACGATGCACATCCAGATCTCATACGCCAGAGGGTCCAAGAAAGAAAACACTCCGGGTTTGGATTTCTGAGGCTTCTTGATCATGATGGAGATTCCCAGAGACATAAAAGGCTTAGAAAAGTCAATCACTTCCTCTCGCACCAATGTTATGGTCAGAGGCGCCACTGCGATATCTGCTTTCTGTCACACCAGAAGAATAAAACAGCAAAAAGATTCATCTTCAGTGAATGTTATCACGGTGTTGAAACCTTTTTGAAATCTTACTGAAAACCACTAACTTTTAAAAACACACACCTTCAAATATTATTTGAATATAACCATTTTTATAGGGATTGAGTGAAATACTAAAATGCGGGTTACAAGGTATTTACTAACACTTATTAAGGCCATGCAGTCAGGATGTATAACTTACACCATACACCAACTCTCCAACCATTCCATTCCAGATTTTGGTTTCTGCATCTCTGGCTCCATACTTTCCATCACCCACGATTCTCAGCTCGTACTTGAAGCCACAGTGTTTGGCTATCTCTGCAGCCAGATCAACACAGTAACCCTCATAGCGCTCGTTGTCCACAAACTGGTCGGCGTTCTTTTTCAGCATAACATACGGAGCTTCCTGAAAGAGGAGAACAAGGCTGAATTACAATGAGGGAAATGGCTTCAAACATAAAGTATTTGCCCCAGGTTTAATGTTCATCACCTGGCCTTATGGCACAAATTAAATGCTCCTCTGCAGCATCACTTATAAATGCATCGTAAAACATTTGTCAAAGTCTATCAGTAATAAACGCATCATTCATAACTGATAAATTGTTGCAATACTTACGGTCAGTTGTCTTTATATTTTTTATATTTCTATGCTCAAATTTCAACATATTTCTTTCCTAATTTGTGTTCTTCGTTATTTTAAGGTTACTTTCACTGTTTTTTGGTGTCAGTCATTTAGTGCTGTTTTACAAGTACTTTTGCATTGAAAAAGAAAATGTAAACAGATGATGCCAAAAAAATGTAAATAAAATTAAATCATCCTAAAAATTACCAAAATGGTGGTGACAACAACTGTTTTGTTTCCCCCGATTGTGTCGTTGCTAGAGATATCTTTTTTGGTCACAACCATTTTGTTGTTTTCATTCCAGAATCCAATCTATAGGAAGAAAAAAACAGGATATTTATGAGCTACAATTACATTGCAGATTGAAAGAAAAGTACACAACAGGGAATTACCATGCCAATAATGGCAAAAGTTATAGTGAAGAGTTTTTTTATTGATCCTTTTAATCAAATAGAAGTAGTTTTTGTTGCATCATACAAAAAATATTCACAATATTAAGAGTAAAAAAAAAATTGACACAAATATCTGACATTTCATAAGATAGATTTTTGTTTAGCTTTACGCATTCGTTGTATATTCAGTTAGTACACCATGCAAAAGTAGAAAAAAGAACTGAAAAATAAAACCACAACAGAAGCAATAAGGAGCAGTTCTTGTAAACATTTGAATCTTGCTATGAGGAAATTTTAGACACTTACCTTCACAGGACCATTATCCGTTAATTCCATCACACCCACTGTGTAATTGAGTCTCTTGCCATGTTGATCAAACTGGATGTTTCCAGAAAGGCCGTCCACGTTCACCTGGCGGACACAAAGTAAAACCGTTTTGTTTTTTTACACTGGTCACCTTTAGCTGCTTTAAATATGTATCCAAACTTCAAAATGATTGTTAAATGTCCATGTTGAAGATGGGAAAGACTTTCATTTGAGCTTGCCAATCCAGTTATTGTTCATGATGGTTAGGTGGAACAATTTATGAAAAGACATAATGAAGCAGGTACGTGTCCCTTCGTTTAACATCTCAAACGGATGGTGATATTTGTCATTCGTAACTTTATCAATTGATAACCTTATAAAAACCTGATTTTCATCATATTTTAACCCAAGAAACACTCAGAAATATTTCTTAATTAGCCTTGCAAGTGTTTTTTTTTTATGCAAAGAGGAAAACTTAAACCTTCCTTTAATACAGCAGAGCATTTGGAGATACGCAAGCAGCATACATGAACGGTTGTGTTGTATGGTGGCCGGCAGTAGTTTTACCAACTAAACAGAAAAAAATCCAATGAAAATCACATGTGATACACAGGTGCATCCCATGTAAATCACAGGTGCACTACGTCTCATGTGTATCACATCTGATACACATTGATACATAAGATATGCGAAACCCATGTGGATCACATGGCACACAGATTTGCAACACATGCAGCAGTGAAATATATACAATTATAAAATAATGGGACCACATTTTTTTACCATGAAAATGTTCAAATTCTTCATATTATTCACTTTTCACGATGAATATTAGGTCACATGTCAATCTCATATAATTTTATAAGACATAACTGCATACTAAAGTAAACTTGTAGCTATGAATCAAGACTTCCAAGACAAGTATAAATGTACACAAAACAACAATTTATTTACTTCTGTTTGAAATGGTTGAGAACCAAAACAACTTTTAACATCCGAGCATGACACCATACAGATTTGCCCCAAATCAGGCTCAGACAATAAACATGCGTGGAAACCAGATGTGTAGAAACGGGTTTAATACCATCAGTGCCTGTTCAGAGAGGGAAAACAAAACCTCAGGTACAACCTCAGCGACTGGTCATTCACGTTGTTTCAGGAGAGACTGTAGCATTAGACTATGAAACCTCCGAGTCTCCTTAATGTCTTGAAGGAGGGTTAGAACACACACACATGCATGTTGATGGCTTGTATAGGGGTCTTCTTATGTTTGGCAGTAACTACAGGTGAAGGTGCTGCGGGGAGTTTTCCTTCTCCAGTGCTGAATGTGATGAGATCTCTGGCTGTTCTGTGTTGTCCCATTCATTCCTCATCTGAGCTTCACTGGACCACTGGCCTCGAACAAAATGTAAAAGTTAATAAAACAAAGCTCATCATCTTGATTACGTTTTTTGTACACACACACACACAACAGAGTCCTACTTTTACATTATTATGTAATTTACCAGAATGACATGGGGTGCTCTGACCTGCTAAATAAAGCAGCATAACGACAGTGTTTGATGACTATAATGTGTCAGGCTAAAAAAACACTTCAGTTGATAAAAACTATGATTCTCTTGGCAATTAAAAGGAAAAAGTTACAGTAACAGGTCAATTTATATTTTTCAACTGGGAGAACGTCATCATAACAGCTCACACGTCTGACGCTGACGACTGCACGCGCTCCAGACACGGAGGGAGGGTGGAGAAATGGCCGGTTTATTATAACGGTCCTCAACTTTAATTTTGCCTGAAAAAAAAAACAAAAACAGCTGCCGTCTGTTGTGCCCCATTAAAAAAAATTGCCGAGGTAAAGTTTAAGTAGTGAAACATCGAAGCATCAAATCCGCACTAATTTGTTTTGGGAGCTGTAAGACTCAAGATAATGCCTTCAAACTGTAAAATCGGCCAACATTCAGTTAACGTTTAGCAAGCTTAGCATGAGTTTGGTACTAAGGAAAAGTTCGCCGGTACATCACTATCGGTTACTTTCCAGATTTATACTGCTGTGTAAACATTTTCGATACACCTCGAGATTCAAATCAAGTAAAACATTCCTTACCTTTTGTTCGGGAAAAAAAAGCCAACTCTTCAAGTCCACTTTATCCATAAAAAAAAAAAAAGAAAAGAAAGAAAGCGCTCAACTATCCGCTTTTTCTGTCTTCTGTTTTTGTTTTAACCGTCCTCAACTGTCCAAAGGCGCGAAATGAAGAATCTTCTGGAGTGGGGGGGTTGGGCTTGAAAATATCTCGCGAGATTTTCGAAATAATACGAAATTTTATACATATATCAATATATATATAGCTCAGACTTAGGAGAGCTTTGTATTATTTTATTTTAAAGCATTTTAAACTTTTATTTCACACCAGTTGTTTTTTTTTTTAGTTAACTATATACTTTACAGTATTATCAAATATTTCTATTAACACATTGTAAGTGTCAATAAGATAATGTATTTTAAGTTCTTTGGTTCACGTTTTGAGTTTTATGTGAAATGATTGTATTTTA